>LNAC01000391.1:1661303-1705619 GCA_002007465.1 Ailurus styani | reverse complement strand
TATATTTTTCTGGGGTCATTGTTACCCTTTTACCATTTTGTTCTCTCATTCATCTATTCTTCTCTGGATAAAATGACAAGGTGGAAAAACCTCAAAAAAAAGAACAAGAGGCAGTACCAACAACTAGGGACCTAATCAATACAGACATTAGTAAGATGTCAGAACTAGAGTTCAGAATGACAATTATAAAGATATTAGCAGGGCACTTGTAAAAAGCATAGAAGATATTAGAGAATCCCTTTCTGGAGAAATAAAATCCCCCTCTAGAGAAATAAAAACTAAAATCTAACCAAGTTGAAATAAAAAAAGCTATTAATGAGGTACAATAAGAAACGGAGGCTCTTACTGCTAGGATAAATGAGGCAGAAGAGAGATTTAGTGATATAGAAGACCAAATGATGGAGAATAAAGAGGCTGAGCAAAAGCAGCTAGGGACTATAACATGCAATGGTAGAAATATTAGATTGGCAGCAGACCTATCCACAGAGACCCGGCAGGCCAGAAAGGACTGGCATGATATATTCAGAGCACTAAACAAGAAAAATCTGCAGCCAAGAATACTATATCCAGCTAGGCTGTCATTGAAAATAGAAGGAGAGATAAAAACCTTCCAGGACAAACAAAAACTAAAAGAATTTGCAGACACCAAACCAGCCCTACAGGAAATACTGAAAGGGGTCCTCTCAGCAGAGAGAGCCTAAAAGTACCAGACCAGAAAGGAACAGAGGCAATATACAGTAACAGTCACCTCACAGGCAGTACAATGGCACTAAATTCCTATCTTTCAGTAGTGACCCTGAATGTAAATGGGCTAAACACCCCAATCAAAAGACACAAGATATCAGGATGGATTAAAAAAAAAACAAACAAGACCCATTGCTATGGGGCGCCTGGGTGGCTCAGTGGGTTAAAGCCTCTGCCTTCTGCTCAGGTCATGATCTCAGGGTCCTGGGATCGAGGCCCGCATCGGGCTCTCTGCTCAGCGGGGAGCCTGCTTCCTCCTCTCTCTGCCTGCCTCTCTGCCTACTTGTAATTCCTCTCTGTCAAATAAATAAATAAAATCTTTTTAAAAATGCTTTTTCAGCACCTACTGAGGGTATCATATGGTTCTTGTTCTTTCTTTTATTAATGTCTTGTATCATGTTGGTTTGTGGATGTTGAACCAGTCTTGCATCCCAGGAATAAATCCCACTTGGTCGTGCTGAATAATGCTTTTAATGTACTGTTGGATCCTATTGGCTAGTATTTCGGTGAGAATTTTTGAAACCATGTACATCAGGGATATTGGTCTGTAATTCTCCTTTTTGAGGGGTTCTTTGTCTGGTTTTGGGATCAGGGTAATGCTGGCCTCATAAAATGAGGTTGGAAGTTTTCCTTCCATTTCTACTTTTTATAAAAGTTTCAGGAGAATAGGTATTAATTCTTCTTTAAATGTTTGGCAGAATTCCCCTGGGAAGCCACCTGGCCCTGGGCTCTTGTTTGTTGGGAGATTTTTGATGACTGCTTCAAGCTCCTTACTGGTTATGGGTCTGTCCAGGTTTTCTATACTTCCTGGTTCAGTTTTGGTAGTTTATATGTCTCTAGGAATGCATCCATTTCTTCTAGATTGTCAAAATTTGCTGGTGTAGAGTTGTTCATAATATGTTCTTATGATTGTTTGTACTTCTTTGGTGTTGGTTGTGATCTCTCCTCTTTCATTCATGATTTTATTAATTTGGATCTTTTCTCTTTTCCTTTGGAGAAGTCTGGCCAGGGGTTTATCAATCTTATTAATTCTTTCAAAGAAGCAGCTCCTAGTTTTGATGATCTGTTCTACTGTTCTTTTGGTTTCTATTTTAGATTTCTGCTCTGATCTTTATTATTTCTCTTCTCCTGCTGGGTTTAGGCTTTATTTTCTCTTCTTTCTCCAGCTCCTTTAGGTGTAGGGTATTTGAGAACTTTCTTGCTTCTTGAGAAAAGCTTGTATTGCTATATACAAAAGGTATTTTTGTATAAAAATAAAAAAGCATTTGACAAAGTACACAATCTTTTTTTTGATCGGAACTTTTTATAGTGTAGGGATAGAGGGTACATAACTCCGTATCATCAAAGGCATCTATGAAAAGCCCACAGTGAATATCATTCCCAATGGGGAAAAACTGAGAGCTTTTCCCCTAAGGTCAGGAACACGGCAGGGCTGTCCACTATCACCACTGCTATTCAACATAGTACTAGAAGTCCTAGCCTCAGCAATCAGACAACAAAAAGAAATAAAAGGCATCCGAATCAGCAAAGAAGAAGACTCTCACTCTTTGCAGATGATATGATACTTTATGTGGAAAACCCAAAGGACTCCACTCCAAAACTGCTAGAACTCATACAGGAATTCAGTAAAGTGTCAGGATAAAAATTCAATGCACAGAAATCAGTTGCATTTCTACATACCAACAAGACAGAAGAAAGAAATTAAGATATCCAGGAATAAATCTAACCAAAGAGGCAAAGGATCTGTACTCAGAAAAAAATATAGAGTACTCATGAAAGAAATTGAAGAAGACACAAAGAAATGGAAAAACATTCCATGCTCATGGGTTAGAAGAATATTGTGAAAATGTCTATGCCACCTAGAGCAATATATAGTTAATGGAAGGAATAATCTTAAAATTTATACGGAATCAGAAAAGACCCCAAATAGCCAGAGGAATGTTGAAAAAGAAAACCAAAGTTGGTGGCATCACAATTCCATATTTCAAGCTCTATTACAAAGCTGTAATCATCAAGACAGTATGGTACTGGCACAAAAACAGACACACAGATCAGTGGAACAGAATAGAGAACCCAAAACTGGACCCTCAACTCTATGGTCAACTAATCTTTGACAAAGCAGGAAAGAATGTCTAATGGAAAAAAGACAGTCTACTCAACAAATAGTGTTGGGAAAATTGGACAGCCACATGCAGAAGAATGAAAGTGGACCATTTCCTTACATTGCACACAAAAATAGACTCAAAATGGATGAAAGACCTCAATGTGAGACAGGAATCCATCAAAATCCTTGAGAACACAGGCAGCAATCTCTTCGACCTCAGCCACAGCAACTTCTTCTTAGAAACATCACCAAAGGCAAGGGAAGCAAGGGCAAAAATGAACTATTGGGACTTCATCAAGATCAAAAGCTTTTGCACAGCAAAGGAAACTGTCAACAAAACCAAAGACAACAGACAGAATGGGAGAAGATATTTGCAAATGACATATCACATAAAGGGCTAGCATCTAAAATCTATAAAGAACTTCTCAAACTCAACACCCCAAGAACAATCCAATCAAGAAATGGGCAGAAGACACGAACAGACATTTAAGAGACACGTGAAAAAGTGCTCAACATCACTCAGCATCAGGGAAATACAAATCAAAACCACAGTGAGATACTGCCTCACACCAGTCAGAGTGACTAAAATTAACTAGTCAGGAAATAACAGGTGTTGTTGAGGATGCAGAGAAAGCAGAACCCTCCTACACTGTTGGTGGGAATGCAAGCTGGTGCAGCCCCTCTGGGAAACAGTATGGAGGTTCCTCAAAAAGTTGAAAATAGACCTCCCTTATGATCCAGCAATTGCACTACTTGGTATTTACCCCAGAGATGCAAATGTAGTGATACCAAGGGCATGTGCACCTGAATGTTTATGGCATCAATGTCCATAATAGCCAAACGATGGAAAGAGCCTAGATGTCCATCCACAGATAAATGGATAAAGAAGTGGTATATACATACGATGGAATACTATGCAGCCATCAAAAGAGAAAAAACAAAATTTTGCCACTTGAAACAATGTGGACAGAACTAGAGGGTATTATGCCAAGCTAAATAAGTCAATCAGAGAAAAACAGTTATCATATGATCTTACTGATATGAGGAATTTGAGAAACAAGACAGGGGATCATAGGGGAAGGGAGGGAAAAATGAAACAAGAAGAAACCAGAGAGGGAGACAAATTATAAGAGACTCAATCTCAGGAAACAAACTGAGGGTTGCTGGAGGGGAGGGGGCTGGGAAGGATGGGGTGGCTGCANAGGGTATGTGCTATGATGAGTGCTGTGAATTGTGTAAGACTGATGATTCACAGACCTGTACCCCTGAAACAAATAATACATTATATGTTAATAAAGAAATTTAAAAATTGAAAAAAATGAGCAAAATATATGAATAGTCATTTCTCCAAAGACGACATACTCATGGCCAACAGACACATGAAAAGATGCTCAACATCACTAATTATCAGGGAAATGTGAATCAAAAGCATAATGAGATATCATATGTGTCAGAATGGCTAAAATCAACAACAGAAGAAACAAGAGGTATTGGCGAGGATGTGGAGAGAAGGGAATTCCTGTGCACTGTTGGTGGGAATGCAAGCTGGTGCAGCCACTCTGGAAAACAGTATGGAGGTTCCTCAAAAAATTAAAAATAGAATACGACAGGATCCAATAATTCCAATACTGGGTGTTTACCCAAAGAATATTGCAAAATGATTTACAAGAGCCAGGATATGGAAGCAACCCAATTGTCCAGTGGTAGACGATTGGATAAAGATGTGCTGTATGTATACTATACAGTATTTCTCAGACATAAAAAGGAATGAAATCTTGCCATTTGAAATATGGATGGAGCTGAAGTATATGATGCTAAGGGAACTAAATCAGAGAAAGGCAAGTAACGTATGATTTCATTTATATATGCAATTTGAGAAACAAAAGAAATAAACAAAAAAGACAAGAAAACAGATTTTCAACCACAGAGGACAAACTGGTGGTTACTAGAGAGGAGGTTGGTGGGGGAATGGGTAAAACAGGTGCAGGGATTTAAGAGTATACTTATTGTTATGAGCACTAAGTAATGTATACAATATTTGAATCCCGATCATGTATGCCTGAAACTAATATAACACTGTATGTTAATTATACTGGAAATAGAAGAACAGAACAGAATGGAAAGAGAAGAACAGAACAGGACAGAAAGAATTAAGAAAGAAAAAAAGGATAGATTCCTCAGAAGGTTGTTGTGAGTTGTTAATTTGGTTTTGGGAGTATAGGTCTTAGTATATTAAGAAAAAAAAAGAAAATGTAGAAAATGTAGCATGGGAAAAAATAAGTTTTTGTTGAATATTTTGAATGAGTGCTAACAGGCAAATAGGCAACCACTGTGTGTGGAGGGAGTGTGTGTGTGTGTGGGGCGGTGGTTCCCTGAGGGGGGTGGAGAGGGAACTGAATAAAGACAAAGAGCATGCATTAATTTCTTATACATAGATTACTAGAGCTTAGGGTATAACTAATAGTTTGGATGATAACATTTAGCATTTATGTTCAAAGGATCTATTGTACGATAAGGAAGAATTACCTTAAAATGGAAGTGCAAAAACCCAACCTAACCAACCAACCGAGCAGCAAAGCAAACAAACCCCCCTTAGCCTAAGAGCTCAATATAAATCAAGTATCATTTGGCAACTGAGAAACTCTAAGGCTGCTATCACAGTAATATGTAATATAAATTAGATAAGCTTTGTTGAATCTATCCTGGCATTAGGATTATGGCAGTAATTCACTAGGAAAATGTTGAACAGTTTTATTTCTATTACCAAGAGTGTTTCTTTTGTTCTGTCACTGTACAGGAGTCCATAGTTCACATGTTTTTGCCATTATTGAGTCAAGAAAGCCATCTTTATTTATAATTTGACTTGTCCAAAAATATTAAAATATTACACATTTTTCAGAAAACGCACAACACAGATCCTAAGTTGTGACCCAAAGTGTATATTTCCTTATTTATCTTGAACTTAATACCTTATTCATGCTTAAAAGTATATTTTTAAATATTCCTATTTTCTGATGATTCAAAGACCATTATCTCTCATTAGTAAAAAAAAAAAAAAAAGTATAGTCTATTGACAGAAAGAAAATAACCATTAAGCCAAGGAGGTGGATTATATTTCATTTTGTTTTATTGTATTTTAGAAGCAGTATGAAATTGGAGGAAATGGTTTGGGAGGTGCTAACACCATGCAGACCTGAACATCCTATTGTGGGAACTAGCAAGCAGCTATAGCTGCCGCTCTTAACTATATAAATTCATGAGGAGTTGTTTTCATCTATTTTTCATGGTAGATAAATGTGCTTTCATTGTTTTGTTGAGCTGGTGTCCTAATTCCATGGGCACAGGGTGATGATCACAAATGACTATTGGATGATATATACAAAAATGGAAATAATAGAAACAAGATATGAAAAGGAAGAATAGGAAAATTTGAGGGTGGAAGCCTAAACTCATGATGATAATATTATCAAAAATAATAACTATTAGTTTTGAACAACCGTTACTTCCAGACACCAAGCCAGTTGTGGCCTGCCTTTCATATTTTGATAACCATGATCTCATTAAATGTTGCCTATATTATCACCCCAACGCAAGGATCCTGTGTTTACAAGAGTATAGATTATCCTGGATGCTTTTCCAGACAAAAGGAAGTAGTAATAGGCCATTTTTTAAAAACTCTATTTTATAGACAGATCTAATAGATAAAAATGAAAGAAAAACCAGTCACCACTGAAATGTCTTAAAGTTAAATTTACCCATAAATAAATGATAATAAAAGCTGATTATAAAATCGACAAATGATTAAAAACCAACTGTGCTTTTAGAAGTAGCTTCCTAAATCACAGAGCTTAGGAGAAATTATCTAAGTGTACCCAGCGAAGGGCAGACAAACATTTCCCATCCTTGCTGCTTTGGTGAGTTCATTGATGTATAACATGAGGTTGGAAATGGGTAAGGGACCCAAAGGATGCAAGGCAGCCTCGTGCGGTACAAGGATCACTGAACTAAAAGTTGAAGAGTCCTTGATCCTTGTTGGATAATTGATTTTGAGGAAGTTATTTCCCCAGTTTGAGCCTTAGTCTTCTTATTCATAAAGGAATTTGAATCAGTGATGTTGGAGGTCTCTTTTAGCTCCAAAATACTACCCTGATAACTAATTTTTCTTCTATGCTTTGCATTCAGATATTACACAATTTGAAATCTTAATTTCTCTATTATAGAATTTTTGCCTATCCCAAGATGAGAGCAATTAATACATGTATTAAATGGTTTTAGACTTGCTTTTCATGCAATCCTGAAACTGGGAGTAGTATGTGCTCCTGAAACATAGGAGAGAAGGGTTCCCTGCCCCCACCACAAACACACCTCTGTACCTTCATTTTCTATCTCATCCATGACTATTTCCAGCAACCAGAAGCCAGTCTCAGCATATATACCAGTCATGACCTCATATACTTCCTATTTGTATACCATTACGCTACCCGAGAGTCAAAACAATGAAACCAGTCGCCAAGAATATCCTAAATGCCTGCTGTAAGCTCGGTCTGTGCCAGAAGATATGAAAGACAAATATGTCAACAGTACTTCCTCTTCAGGAGCTTAAATATAACCTAAGAGTCATGTAAATCTGATTCCAAGGTTCTTCTTGATCTGGGACCCCACCCCAACTCTGCTAACCTCTGATGAACACAAACGTGGCAAAGTCTCTGAAGACTACAGTAGACCCTGTGCACAGGGAGAAATAATGTTCTTATCTCATAGAGGCACCGTGGGCACTTTGCAGCCACACTGTGTTGGATTGTTGGCTTGAAATAGGGGCACAGATCAATAGCTTATCACCTGGAGCTGAAAGCTATGCAGCAGGAAGAAGCAGGAACCCACAACTCAGAGTTCTAAATCAAAGGTCTGTCACTTGTTGGAGCATGTTCACACATAATAAAATCACCATTTAATGCTGGGCCATCACTGATAAATGCAATAATGCTCCTGCCTGACCTGGCAAGAGTGTGGGTATAAAGTGCTGCTATTCATGGACTAGCTTATTGGAGGTGGAGAGTAACACAATGATGCTGTGTACTGGGGACAAACTGAGAGGCAGTTTTTCCAGTTTCCCTGGTAGATGATTTTTAACATAAGCCCTTGAAAAAAATGAGTGGAACCCTGGCATAACATCGTATGTTCATCTCATCTTAAATAGATTTCTTCATCAGCACAGTAGAAAATGACAGCTGATGAACTGCGGGTTCAGTTTGGAAACACTAATTTCACTCACCTTCCACCCACTAATTTAAATGTTTCTCCATTAGTTATTATATGCCTTTGATTTTAGTGAGATTTACTCCACAGACTCAAATTCAAAAGCCCTAATAAACCATCATTTGAGAATTATTTTAGGAACATTTTAGGAAATGGTGATTTGAGACATGATACATGGTTTATAATTGGGGGTTTTCAGTTTATCATTGCATCTGGACAGGCACATAAAATACCTGACAATGAAAATAAAACTTGTTCATGCAAGTGTCATCTGCAGATTTTGTGACAATAGCATTAGAGGTCAGCAAAACTAGACAGAGATGGAAGATATTTTGTACTATCACTTAATATAGAAATGGCCAACTGGGTTTTGTTTCAATAACCTTGAAGAAATCTAAAGACTTCAGCATTCATCAAATGATCCCTTCACTGTGGCTTCATTAAAAGCCTTGGGTATCAAAATGTATGACAATCAAAATTGTGAGCACCATTTTTGGGGGGTCATATTTTCAGAATTTTCTTAATTGTACTTACTACATGAAAACATTTATACACCATTAGAGAAATCCACTATTCTGCATGCTTCTACTAGACATTCTATGCCATAATGTGATCATTTTAAAAGATAGTATTCAATCCCAAATATTTTAACAATGTGTAACTAGCTCTATCTTTGTTTCCTTAATAAGTTCCTTTTTCAAAAGAACTTTCTTTTATGTCCCTTAAATTACAAGCCACACAGCTAGCAAAAAGTCCAAACCTCAAGGAACAATTATGTGGAAAAATGAATTTATAGCAAATCACTCAAAACCTGCAGAATTGGATCGATGTACAGGTGGATGATAACACTTGACCTCCTTCCAATTTCCTTTTCATCATGACAAGGGCTTGGTAATTCTCTGCTAAAGTGTGCTGAGCCATGTTGGCAAATATTATCATTGATGTTTCCATCTGGTTTATTGTGTAACATAAAGTTTCTTTCAAACTAAAAGCAAGATCCTCTTGGCTGTAGCTCTGGCATTAATATTTCTCATGAGGGAAGTGTGAGGTCGGGCTGACTCTTTGTGCATTTGCCAAAGTGCTGCTCCTCCTCAGGTGTGTAGGGTAAGGTTCCTGATTTGGTTCATAGAATCCAAGAGTTGGAAAGACCAAGAAATCATTTGGCTCAATATTTCATCTTAGGCAGATATCCATTATATAATAAAAGCAGGGTATATAATATATGAAGAAGATAGATATTACTGTTGTTGCCGCTGCTGTGTGAATTGGGTACCTGTAAGGGGTACTGGGTGCTAGGTCCATGAAACATATGCAGGTTCAAATCCTGTTTCTACAATTCACTATCTCCGTGATTTTTGTTGCTCTCTTAGCTTTTCTAAATTTTAGTTTGCTCACAGTCTAAAGGTAGTAATTCTACCTTTCAGGGTTGTTAAGGATTAGGTGAGATCATGAGCATACATCATTTAGTACAGTTACTGGCCATGGTATTGTCCAAAAAGTATTATTTGTGATGGTGGTGATGAAGACTGGTGTTGACTGTGTACTGAAGGAGCTCTGAAAACTCTTCATTTCTGATATACTATGGCAGCTTGCTGTTAGCAGGTCAGGAAAGGGTGATGCCAGGTAAAAGTACAAGCAGCCTCCATCCAATACAAATTATTGGGGCTCAGATAGCTTTTGCTTTGGTTACTAGAGAAGTTTCTGGGGGGAAAGTCACTGTATTCTAGTTCAAATTGAGATCCCGTGACAATATTTGGAAATCAATCAGAGAGACACATCGCATCAACAAGAGAAGGGATAAAGACCATATGATTATCTCAAAAGTTGCAGAGAAAGCATTTGACAAAATACAACATCCATTCATGATAAAAAAAAACTTCAACAAAGTACATTTAGAGGGAACATACCTCATCATAATAAAGGCCACATATGAAAAACCCACAGCTAACATCATAATCAATGGTGAAAACCTGAGAGCTTTCCCCCTAATATCAGGAACAAGACAAGGATGTCCACACTCACCACTTTTATTCAACATAGTACTGGAAGGCCTAGCCACAGCAGTCAGATGAGAGGAAGAAATAAAAGGCATCTAAACTGAAAAGGAGGAAGTTAAACCTTCCACTTTTTGCAGGTGACATGAATACTATATAGAGAAAACCCTAAAGACTGCACCAAAAAAGTGCTAGAACTGATAAATTCAGTGATGTCTCAGCATACAAAATCAATATACAGAAATCTGTTGCATTTCTATACACTAATAATAATGAAGTAGCAAAAAGAGAACTTAATAATTCCATTTACAAACTGCACCAGACAGAATAAAATACCTAAAAATAAACTTAACCAAGGAGGTGAAAGACCTGTATTCTAAAAACTATAAAACACTGTTGAAACAAATTAAAGATGACACAAATGGAAAGATAGTCCATCCTCAAGGACTGGGAAACCCAGTGAGCCTGTGCTCTGAGGAATTTGTCCTGATGACCCATGGTGCATGGGGGCATGTTTGTCTCCATGTTCAGGGTGATCAAAATTGATACATTGGAATCCAGCCTAAAGAAGGTGAAAGCACTCAAGAACCTCCCTGCCATTAGGTTCTTGGGGACAGCAGTTTTCTGTTCAGCAGTATGACGAAGGAGAGAGGGACCTAGAAGATTCTTCAAAAGACTAGGCTGGAATCAAATCATCACAAGGTACACTTAAACTATAATTTCATTTGTCAGTTATACCTCAGTAAAGCTGAAAGAATATATATTGTTAGAAATGCTACCAAAAAGATAAATAAGTAAAAGACTGGATTGGAGCTCAGGCTTCATGATAAACCAGCTGTGAGAGCTTGATCAGTATTCTTATCATCCCTGAGCCTCTGTGTCTTATCTGCCAGGAGATATTCCCAACCTCCCTATTTAAATAAAATGACAAAGATGTGCTTATAATCCACCAAACTCCCAACAAACACAAAATAGGGCTAACATTTGTGCTCGTGTTACTACGTAATGAGAGAGGTAAACCAGGAAACAATAAAAGAAGAGGGTGTGAGGATAGCTGGGGAATCACAATAAATGGGTGATGCACTAAAGGCAGTGCCTCAGAGAAAAAAAGCAAAATTATACGTATAGAATTTATAAGTATAAATTTATAAATATTTTATAGTTTTATATATACATAATATATATAACATTTGTATATTTTATATATATATATATATATATATATATATATATATATAATTTCATGGGAGTTGCATGGTACTTAATGTAAAATGATTCCCTACTCTGATTCTCCTAAGTGGACTCATTTAGTTTGTACCCATAGACTTGGAGCACAACCCAGGTCCTAAAGATAGACTTGTTCTAATCATTGCACTGTCAGATGCACCAGGAAGTGGCTTAGCAACCCGACATGAAGTTATATAATCACAGCTCTGTTATGTAACTGATGCTCACAATGCAAACACAAAGCAAGATGAATGCCGTGACAACTGATTAACACATAATCAGCCACTAGATGGAACCAGAGGGAAAGTTAGGAGCAACAACACTCCCCTAAAGGCTGCCTACTCCATAGGATCAATGGCTACTTGCCAGGATATCTGACCCAGGTTAACTAAATACTCTGGATGTGGAGGTTCAGCCAGCTGTACATCTATCTAATATATTTTTAGCGCATGTTTCTCTATTTTCTCCATAATGATTCTAAAAGTTAGATTTCATGAGTCTCATGGAAATCAAGAAATACTACCAACAACATTCACTTAGAATACTAACATACTAATACTCTCTAAGAAGGCCATGAAATTGTTTTAGTCTTACTTGTTTTCAGTGAACCCACAATGTCTCCTTGTGGTCACTGTATTCATTCCATACATGATTTGGCCAATTTCACAATCTCTTATTTTAACCTGTTTCCAGGGACTTTCCCATTTCAAGAAAGATAATAATGTATTTTTTAAAAATTACAGACATTTTTATTATGACTATAGTTGAAGCTTCTGTTGACTTCTTTTTCTGAGATATCAATTATGTTGTGCAGGAAATATACAAGTAATTACCATAATAAATATTTTAAATCATTCCCTATCTCCTGCTTTCATACAGTACAATTAATGTAATAATAAGACATTATTGTATTTAGACTTAGAATATAGACGTGTTTTGCTGGGCTCTAGAAATTTTGAATGAACAAGGCATTGTGATCAGTTTCATTATGAGCCTTGTGAATGATCATTACTCTTGTAACTAATATAAATGATCATTACTCTTGTACCTAATGTGGACTCGGCCACAGGTCCCTTTGAGTCTGTAATGGTAGGAAGGTACTCTGGGACTGTAATAGTAGGCAGAGATGAATGAGCAGGAAATGTTTGGTGTGCTTGCTGAAAATAATGTACAAAGGATCATGGTGCACCCCAGCCGTGTTGAGCCATGGATGTAACAGGAATCTGTTGAAAGAGGCCACATTTGTGGTCAGATAGATATGTATTGTCTAAGGAAGTCTTTTTGTTTGAACTAGGAACAGCAGCTGAGAAGACAAAGATGGAAGTCCAGATTTTGGGGGTGAAAGGTGACAGGAGTTTGGGAGTTTAGCTAAAGTCAAGGCCCAAGTAAGCACTTCTTACATGGCAGAAACTGGAGTGTTCTCTGTATACTAAGGCACAACACCTTTTGGGAGAATGGGCATAAACATAAAGGATTAGGCGATTGGTCACAGTGTGTTGGGCATAAAGATGGCAAAACATACTAATACGCAGTGTTTAGACTATGAAGTCAACTCCTCTCCTCCTCCCATATCTGCATCCAGGCCTATCTCCTCCCCAGATCCCTGAACCTATGCCCCTGGACATAGTAGCCTACAGACACACATTGACCAGGCCACGTATACACATGGGTGCTCACAGGCCTGGCCCCCACCACGACTATCCACAAGTACACATAGCTCTCCCCAGATGCCTACAGAAAAACTAGCCATATATAGGCCTATTACACAAACTGTATGCACGTAACTATGTAGACCTATAGTCATGTGACACAGGTAAGTCCATGCAAACACACGCGCATTGACAATTACCATACGCATCTGCAACATACATTAATCATTTTGGCTTATGGAAGAAAAACAATTAGTACTGGTGTGCTTGGGGTGCCTATGTACTGACAGCCTTATTTAGCTTTGGCTCAGCCATAAAAAACATGTTTCCCCTAGGAAAACAAATTTGCTCTACCTGTAGTTGGGTGAGCCCTTGTGAAACATAGTTTGACATAAACGCTGCCATTCCCTCCATGTGAATAATCCCTAACCCTTGAAAAAGTTTTGATTTACATTCTCTTATCCATTCTGTTTTCTAGAAACACACTAGTTAAATAATTGCATAACAAATTCAACATGAAAAAAATGTGTCAGCTTGGAAATAGATTTATTTTGTGATATTTTTAGGAAAATAGTTCATTCAGCTGAGAATAGTAATGTCATCAGTGAAAATATGGTGTTTGGGGAGTTCCATTTTCAGTTTTGGCAGAGTAACTTACATCAGAACAACCCTTTCACTGAGAGAAGCTATAAAAGCTGGATAAAATACAAAGAACAGCTGTTTAAAGGCATCAGAAGGCAATAAAAGAAGTCAGGACTTTTGAGGCCAAGGTCCTGAGAGTAATAAAATACATTGCGATGGATCTGACCTCTACTGTTTTTCCCCACTTAGAATCAGATTTTTATAAATAAATAAATCTTTCTGGGATTCTTATTAAAACTGAATGACACCACTAATGAACTTGACTTAATAGAATACTGGACCCTAAAACTACAAGATAAACTCTTTTCAAGTGTATTTGGAAAGTTACCAGTAGTAACTATATTATGGACAATGAAATAAGATTCAGTAACTTTTCAAAGGAGATTGTATTCTTTGCATAAAGTAGAATTAAACCAGAAATCTGTATCAAAAAGATAAATTTAAAAAGCCCCTTGATATGTATTATTAATCTATATAGTAATAAATCAGTGATCACACAAGTAATTACAACAAAAATCAGAAAATGCTTGTAAATGAACAATAACATATTTGGCACATCAAAATATGCAGGATACATTGAAGCCATACACTGATAAAAACTTACAGACTCATGTGCATGTATTTAAAAAATAAGGCTGGGGGATTCCAGGTGGCTTAGTTGGTTAAGCGTCCAGCTCTTGACTTCAGCTCAGGTCATGATATCAGGCTTATGAGATAAAGCCCTGTGTCAGACTCTGTGCTGGACGTGGAGCCTGTTTAAATTCTCCCTCTTCCCCTTCCCTGCTCCACCTGTCCCCCCCACGCTTGTGTACGCTCTCTCTCAAAAAAAGAACAAATTAAATCCGAAGAAAGGAGAAAAAAGTAATAATAATGCATGCAAAAGTCCAAAAAGTAGAAAACCAGAGTGCACCAACAAAACCCAAAGTTGTATTTTTAAAAATATAATGAAATTGATAAACGCCTGGATCAAGGAAAAAAGAAGGCAAAAATAAAACAATAAAACAACTAAAGATTCTATACATGTTGAAAAAGGAAGATATTATAAACAATGTTATGTCACTAATTTCAAATTTTACATGAAATAAATACCTTGAAAACATCATTTAACAAAACTGAGTAGGAGAAAATGGAAAATCAGAATTGTTCTCTGTCAAATAAAGAATGAGTCTGCAATTCAGAACCTCTCACAGCAAACTCCAAGTCCAGTAAATTCTTCCAAATACTTAAGGAACAAATAAAATGACACCAATATTACATAAACTTTTCCATAAAATAAGGAAGATTTCCAAAGTTATACAATACTAACATAACCTAATGTCAAAATCTGACAAGGGCACTGCAAAATAATTACTGCCCACGAATATAGATGCCAAAGAAATAATGTTATCAGCAAATCAAAGATACATGAAAGGTGAGAACCAATTGTATCAGGAATGTAAGTGTGGATTAACACTGAAAATTCAGTTAATGTAATTCACCAAGTTTGGAGATTAAAGAAGCATATGATCAAACCAAGAGATGAAGAAGTATAATTTGATATATTTAAACACAAGTTAAATGTGGTTTTAAAAAAGGAAAAAACCTCTCAGAAAACAAGATAAAGGAAGAGATAGATGGGAATACTCTTAAAGTACAACTACAAACACAAAAACATGGAAACATATTTAGTGATGATATTTTTAAACTTCTATCATTCAAGAAAAAGGCTATTGTAATTACGACTTTTATTCAATATTATACTGGAGGTCCTAGACAGTACAATTAGGTGAGAAAAATATATTGAAACTACATGGATGGGGATGAAATAAATGACATTATAATTATTTATAGGCACAGCAAGGTTATATATACAGAAAATCTAAGAAATCTATTAATAAACTATTAGAATTAATAAAAAGTCACTGAATGAGGCACGTGAGTGGCTTAGTCGGTTAAGGTCATGATTTCATGGTCTGTGAGATTGAGCCCTGGAGTCAGGCTGCACACTCAGTGGGGAGTCTGCTTCAAGAACTCTCCCTCTGCTCCTCCCCCACATCATCCACATGCATGCTCTCTTTCTCTCTAAATAAATCTTTTTTAAAAATTCACTAAATGCAACTCAATCTGCAATAATCAGTTGATTTCTATTTAGTAGTGACATATAGTAAATTAAAAAGTATTCATTAAGTTTTAAAATATATGAACTACCTAATAATATTCTAATAGTAGTAGCATAAAATGTCACTTTAACAACTATAGAGTATTCCTAAAGAAATTTAAACAGACCCAAATAAGGAGTCTTAAAATATATATAGTTTAAAAGACTCAAGAATGTAAAGATGTCAAAGGAAATTGAACCTAAATCTCAGCAGGCATTGGTATGTGTGTGTGTGGGGGGTGGTGTCTTAGTATGTTTGGAATGCTGTAACAGAATACCATCAACTGGGAATTTTGGACAACAGACGTTTATCTCTCACAGTTCTGGAGGCTGACAAATACAAGATCAAGGTGCCAGCAGATTCACTGATGAGAGCCCCCTTTCCTAGTTCGGAGACTGTCATCTTCCTGCTGTGTCCTCATAAGGTGGAAGGAGAGAGGGAACTCTCTGTGGTCTCTTTTATAAGAGAACTAACCACTTTCTAAAGGTCCTATCTCCTAATATCAATACATTAGGGATTAGACTTCAATATATGAATTTGGGGTGGGGGAGAACCCAAGCATTCATTCCACATGGGGGGGGGGAGGGTGACAAGCTAATTTTAAAATTTATATGGAAATGCAAAGGATCAAGAATAGTTCAAAATGGACAGAGAACCAGAATAGACATTTCCCCAAAGATATATAGGTGGCCAACAGACACATGAAAAGATGCTCAACATCACTCATCATTAAGACAATGCAAATCAAAAC
Organism: Ailurus styani; assembly: GCA_002007465.1. NCBI lineage: Eukaryota > Metazoa > Chordata > Mammalia > Carnivora > Ailuridae > Ailurus > Ailurus styani. Next base: position 1,689,114 of record LNAC01000391.1, on the reverse strand, counting down.
CACAATGAGGTATCACCTGATGCCTGTCAAAATGGCTAAGATTAAAAAAGACAAGAAATAATAAGTGTTAGTGAGGATGTGGAGAAAAAGGAACTCTCATGCACCCTTGGTTTGAATGTAAATTAGTAATAGCCACTGTGTAAAATGGTATGGGGGTTCCTCAAACAACTAAAAACAGAACTGTCATATAACCCAATAGTGCGACTACTGAGTATTTACCCAAAGAAAACAAAAACACTAATTCAAAAAGATTTATGAACCTCTGTCTACTGCAGCATTATTTACAATAGCCAAGATATGAAACAACCCAAGTGTCCAACCGTAGATGAATGGTTCTCTCTCTCTCTCACACACACACACACACACACACATACACAGGAATATTACTCAGCCATAAAAAGGATGAGATTTTTGCCATAAGTTAGAAAGACAAATACCGTATGATTTTACTCATACGTGGACTCTCAAAAACAAAAATGAACAGACGAAAAAAATCAGATCTAGGTTCTCATTGGTGGCTCAGTCAGTTAAGCATCTGACTCTTGAATTCAGCTCAGGTCATGATCCATGGTCATGAGATTGAGCCCTGCATAGGGCTCCATGCTTAGCATGGAGTCTGCCTGAGATTCTCTCTTTGCCTCTCCCCCTGCTTGAGTGCTCCCTCTCTCTCAAATAAAGAAAAAAAAATCTTAAAAGAAAAAAAAAAACAAACAGAATCAGACCTATAAACACAGAGAATGAACTGATGGTTGCCAGAGGGAAGGCGGTAGGAGGATGGGCAAAATGGGTGAAAGAAACCGGAATATACAGGCTTCCAGTTATGGCATAATGAGTCATGGAATAAAAGGAACAGCATAGGGAACATAGGCAGTGATATTATAATAGTGTTGTATGGTGACAGATGGTCGCTACACTTGTGGGGAACATAGCATAACTTATAGAGAAGCTGAATCACTATGTTGTATGCCTGAAACTAATGAACATTGTATGTTAACTATACTCAATTTTTAATTATTTAAAAAATAAAGAGTAAATGTTATTTTACTCCTTTTCCTTTTGAAAGAGACGGTGGGGAGGGGGAGGGGAAATTTTTTAAAGAAGATTTTGCTTATTTATTTTAGAGTGAGAGTGAGACAGCATGTGCAGGAACAGGGGAAGGGAGAGGGAGGACTCTGGGCTGAGTGCAGAGCCTGACACTGGGCTTGATTTCACAGCCCTGAGATCATGACCTGAGCTGAAATCAAGAGTTGGATGCTTAACTGATGGAGCCACCCAGGTGCCCCTAATGTGCTCTTTTACTAAGAAAAAACAAAGTAAAAGCCACTTTCATTCTTAAAAGAGTCCTGGTTTACAGGATAAATTATATGGTCAACATATTTATGTGTCTCGTAGGTTTAGTATCATATGAATGTATTACCTCTACAAGAATAAAATACAAACTTATTATAAAAAAAAAAAGAATATGTCAGACAATTCTGAAAAAGAGTAACAAAGTTGGGAAATTTAAACTACTTTTTATGAAATAATTAGCACAGTGGGATAGACATATATAGACCAAAGGGACAGAATAGAGTTAAGAAATAGGCACGTACATATACAGTCCACCTGATTTATGACAGTGCTGACACTGCATTGGATCATCTTTTTAATAAATTATACTGGGATAGGTGGTTGACATGAATAAAGTTAAAAAAGAGGAGAAATCTTGTCTCTACCACACACCATATAAACTGTCTATCATAGATAGACTGTATATAGCCCTAAATGTGAAAGATACAATGAGAAAACCTCCTGATGGTAACATCATATAATAACTTAATAAATTTGGGGATAGGCAGAGATTTCTTCACCAGTATACAAAGAGCACTAATCACAAAAGAGTGATAAAATAGACTTAACTAAACTTAAAAATTCTGTCCATCAAAAGATATGTTTAAAAGAGTGAAAAGTCAAGTAAAAATGGGAGAAAATAATTGCCATGCTGGTGGAAATGTAAATTAGTACCAGAACCACTCTGGAAATTATTTTGGATTATCTATTAAATTTGGACTACTGCGACCCTATGTTATAGCAGTTTTACCTCTAAATACATACCCAGAAGAAATGCATATATGTCTTTCACAATGCATCCACAACAACACATTCATAACAGTTTTATTAATAGTAGCATCAGATGAAGGAACTCAGATGCTCATAAACGGAAGATAAATGCACTGGGAATATTCATATAAACGGAATACTATACAACCACGAAGAGGGATGAATCACTGCTGCTTGCAACAACATGAAGGAGTGAATGAAGCCAGACTCAAGAGTGCATGCCATATGATTAAATTTACATAAATTTCAGAAACATGCAAGGATAATTCATGATGAGAGAAGTCTAAACAATGTTCGCCTATGGATAATTAAGAAGAGGTTCAAGGGAGGCTTCTCAAGTGCAGGTAAGGTTCTAGATCTATATCTGACCAGTTGTTCTGCCGGTGTGCTCATTTGAAAAAAAAATATTTGAGCTATAAACTTTTATTTATATTTTCATAATTCAGCATAAAGTTGACTTAACCAAAAACAACACAAAAACAAAACAACTCCCAAAGACCGTGGCTACTGGTATATATTAGAAAAATGACTTCCCTGGTAACATTGCTCTCATATTAATCCTGAAAATTAAGTGTTTCTCATCAGTTAAAACAGGAAGGAACTTCCACCTCTCTGAAATGCCATAATGGAATGATTATTTAAACAAAATTATTCCTGAGTAATATTATTCTCATATTTGTTTAGTGGAGAAAATTATTTTACTTATCCCTATTGTAGGAAGGTCAGGTCTAGGGCCCCAAGACTATTACAGCTACTTGCCCCCGCCCCCGCCCCCACCCCTCCACACCAAAACCTTGCTATGAAAGTCAGTGAACTCTGAGAAAGACATAAGCCTAATTGTGCCTTGGACACAATCTGATATGGATCTTGCCCAGGGTACTATCCAACTTCACCACTAGCCTATTGCAAATGCAATGCGGATGTCAAATCTGATGGCCTTTTTTTTTTTAATCATTTTTTTCTAAATACAATAAAATATGAATTTGTATAAAACCTAAACACTATTAAAATCTGTGATGTAGATAGAATTCCCTGGGGCCCTCACCTCACAGATCATTACAAATGGTTGGGTGAAAAAGCCTGCAAACTTTTTCTATACATATGTTGATATATGAAGGTTGCATTATAATGTTCTTAGATTTTTTTTCATACAACGTATGTCATTTTTCTATCGGCACATATAGGTCAACCTTATTAATGTCTTTGTGTTATCCCAATATATGAATTTGAATATTACTCATCTGTTCTTCTACTGATGGATATTTTCTTTGTCTCAAATTTTCAACTATTAAACACAATGCTATAATGAACATACTTGGCTATGTTTTTTGTAAGTGTCAGAGAACATAACTTCAGATTTACTTGAGGTAGAAATGCTGAGTAAATTAGAATTAAATTTTAAAATAATTATTGTAGTACTTCCTTAGGTTTTCTAACTTCCATGTCTGATCTTTAACGTACTTTCCGACCGTGGCTTTGTCAAACTGTCTAGAAGACATTTTAACATCTTGCTAACGCTTCCCAATTATATCCTTAATTGTAACCTTCACATGAGTCTATTTGCCAGATCTCAAGCTGTGTCTTCAGAGTTGCTGATGAAAATATTATTTTCAAAGTCAGGAAAATTTTTTTTCCAACGCTTAGTATATACATGCTGAATACGGGCATCCATTTTCCTGGATATGGCTTGAAATATGAATTTTTCTGTTCCAGATTATTGGTTAGGATATTAAATGTTAAGCCATTAGCCCCTAATTCATTTATTAAAGAATTCTCTTAGTGCACTTTGTTTTTTGAGAGCACTATTTCTAGTAACGATGGAAGCTACAGTTCCAGGATTATCAGTCAGAAGGAGACAATAAAATCTAAAAGAAATAAATAATTTAGTATGGGAATTTTATGTTCAGTGGGAATTACAGTCACCTTAAATATTAAATTTAATAAAAAATATGATTACAGTACCAAAGCATTGTTACATTTTTTTTTTCTCCGTTCTTACCCTCAATTTAATGGGAGAGTCTTGATATTCTCCATTGGTTTATTGGGGCTAAGATTCTGCCATCAGTTTTTGGAGCAAAATTTAGCAGATAATGTATAATATTGACCCTGTATTTGATACATGGTGTCCAGTCTACTTCACAGTGACCTTCTACTCTAAAAATATATTGTCATTTGAACACAGACGCTCAGTGATGTTTGTGTCCATGCCTGGCTCTTTTATATTTCTTACTCATAATGTTCAGCCTCCCACATAGAGGTACCCTTCCTTCCCTAAATCCATCCTGAAAATACTTCCATTCTTTCCCCTCAGAACTGCCTTTCGATTCTGATCTCTCCTCCTCTTCATACAACAGTGCTGTTTTGGGGAGGGGTCTTCGTTGGCTGGACCAAAGAAAACAAGGGTGATAAGGTGGGGTAAAATAAGAGTGTCCTGTAGAGAAGGTCTGTCCCCTGATCTCCATGACTTTCCTTTTAAATTTAACTTGGTTTTATTTTTTTTCTAACTGAAATATGTTTGAAATTAACACTGTGTAAGCTTAAGGTGTACAACATATGAAATTGACACACTTATATACTATAATGGGATTGCCACTGTAGCAATAATTAGCACAACAAATTCTAGTCTCTTTGCAAGTTTGGTGATTATAATACACTATTATTCTCTGTATTCACTATACTGTGCATTAGATCTCCAGGGCTTACTACTTGTTGCAAGTTTGTGCCCTTAAACATCAGTCCTATTCCCTTCCATCCCCTGGTAACAACCACTCTACTTTTTACAAGTTTGGCTTTTTTAGATTCCACATGTAAGTGATCTCATACAGTACTTGTCTTTCTCTGTTTGACTTATCTCATTTAGCATAATGTGTTCAAGGTCCATCCATGTTGTTGCAAATGGCAAGATATCCTTCTTTCTTATGGCTCATAATATTCTATTGTCTTTGTGTGTGTATGGCAGAAGAAGGAGGGGTATAGCACATCCTTTTTTATCCATCTCTTCGCTTTCCTTTTGCTAAGTCCCATTTCCCATATGCCACACACAGCCTTTTTGCCCCACCCACTCCTGGATGTTATGGAGAAATCTCAGTTCACTGGTTTTTACACCCAAGCATGTATTTAGTTCACATGTATTTCTTATTTGGATAGTCTCTTTGAAACAAAAAAAAAGGGGTGGAAATATAGAAGAATGTGTCTTATCAAAGACAAGAGGACACTGACTAGATTTTCTGCACATTTAACTCTGCTTCATTTATTATGGTGCTAATAGTAGAAAAACCTCAAAACTCTAGTGTGCTGATTCCAACATTGGCAAAAAGGTCACTTGTTGATTTACCAGCCCTTTGCCCATCACACGTGGGAAATATTTTTCACTGTTATTTATCTTTTACCTTTGTCTTTTTGCTTACTTTTAAATCTTCAGATGTTTTAAATTTGTATATGTCAAAATTAACCTTTTTTTCATGAAATGCATCACATATGTACAGAAAGGTACAGGGAATACAAGTGAACTCAATAATTTACCACAAACCAAACACCAATGTATACCAACAGCATCAAGAAGTTCTCTCATGACTCATCTAAACACTACTCTGTCCCTCCTCCCCTTCAAAGGAAAACCCCATCCTAATTTTTGTAGTACAAGTTCCTTATTTTTATTTATGATTTTTCTGCTTAAACATGCATTACCAACATTAATTATGCCTGTTTTGAAAGCATTTGTGCTAGATTGAATCAGACAGTATTGTGTCTAATACATTTTGCTCAACTCTGAGTCATCTATGTTGATTAATGAAGTTCATCCACATTCATTGTTATATACTGTTCAGCTGTGAGCTGTTTCTATTGATTTGCTATTAAATTGTTAGTGCCATGAATGTTAGTATGTATGTACACTGTACATGGACAGTATCTTGACTTTTTGCCTCATTGCCTTTCCATTTAAATTGTAGAACCTTGTCACATTTCATTAAAAAATGTATACAGTTTGATGGGGATCACATTATATCAGATCAGTTTGGGGAGAATTAACATCTTTAAAATATTGAGGTTTCTGGTCCATGAATAGGGTATACCTCTCCACTTCTTTAAATCTCAAATTATCTCTATAGTATTTTATAGTTTCTTCCATAGAGTACTTGAAAATTTTGTTACATTTATTCCCAAGTATTTTATATTTGTGATTCTATTACAAACAATATTTTTAATTTTATTTCCTAGTTGTGTTATTTATAGTCATCAGTTTTTACACAGTATTAATACTCTTGTATATAAATATGGATACAATAATATATAAATATTATGTAAGCAATTTTGATTAATTCACTTGATAATTCTAATAATTTATCTCTAGGTTATTTTGGACTTCCTATATAAACAATAATGTTGACAAATAGTGAATTTATTTCTTCCTTTGAAATCCTTATATTTACTTATTTTCAAGTTTTTATTTAAATTCCAGTTAATAGTGTAATATTAGTTTCAGGTGTACAATTTAGTGACTCAACACTTACATATAACACCCAGTGCTCATCACACAACTGCCCTCCTTAATCTTCATCACCCATTTAGCCTATCTCCCACCCACCTCCCTCCATCAACCCTCAGTTTGGTCTCTGTAGTTAAGAGTCTTTTTTATGGTTTGCCTGTCTCTCTTCTTTATCCCCCAAGTTCATCTGTTTCATTTCTTAAATTCCACATGTGAGTAAAATCATATGGTATTTGTCTTCCTCTATTTCACTTAGGATAATACTCTCTGCCTCTGTCCACACAGTTGCAAATGGCAAGATTTCATTCTTTTTGATGGCTGATCCCATTACACACACATACCCCACATGTGCTTTTCTCTTTTTAAAGATTTGTTTATTGGAGAGAGAGAGACAGAGAGCTGGGGGAGGGGCAAAGGGAGAACCAGGTTCCCCACTGAGCAGGGAACCCAATGTGGGGCTTGATCCCAGGCCCCTGGGATCACGACCTGAGCCAAAGGCAGATGCTTAACTGACTGGGCCATCCAGGCATCCCCTATAGCACATGTGCTTTATCCGTTCATCAGTGGGCATTTGGGCTCTTTCCATAATGAAATCCCTAAAACATTTACTTTTCTTTTCTTGCTGTTAAGACCTCGTGTACAATGTTTAATGAAAGTGGTGAGACTAAATACCCTTGTCTTTTCCTGATCTCAAACGGAAACCTTCCAACATTTCACTATTATATTTGTATAGATTTTTAATAGTTACTATTTTTCTGATAAAGTTTCCTTCCTATTTGTAGCTGATAAAGCTTTTTAAAAATCATGATTAGATATTTAAGTTTATCATAAGCTTTTTCTGTATTTCTTGAGTTGACCTATACTTTTTTTTCTGTTAACATGGAAATTTTATTTTATTTTATTGATGAGTTTTCTATTAAACTAATACTGCATTTTCTTTAATGGTGGTCAGAAAGAACACCCCAACTCTAAGATGTTAGTTTTAGAAAACCACCCTTTTTTTTTTAGCATTTGAGTTTTGTTTTTTGTTTTGTCAAATATTTGATTCTTCTGGACTGTATTTGGTGTAGAAGGGAAGGAATTTGCCTCTTTGTCCTAACCCAGTTATTTATTAATGAGCTTCTTTTTGAGACAGATTAGAAATTTCTCAAATTCTTATGCATATATTCTTCATGTCTCATTGGCCATAATTATTATATCACACTGCTGGACAATTAGCAAGCAAAAGAAAACTGTCCTAATAGACTTAGAGACCAACAGGAAACACCCCTTGGGTCTGGGTTGGGATACAGTCTTCTCCAAACATCATGGACATTTAAAATTACTCAAAGAAAATTAAGGAGCTCTCCAAGAGAAAATGGAGAAATACCAAATGAATACACAGACTCTACATATGCATCCTCATTTTAGAGAAACTTTGAGAATTGAATTGAAATCTTGTTCTTCAGTGCTATCAGAGATCAGTAATCATAAATAAGTACTTAATGAAGTGTTCCCTGTGGTTACTAGTCAATTAATTTACTTATATTCATGAAGTTCTAAATTCCTGAGTTTATTTTATTGATTCTAATATTCCACATTTCGTGTTGGTCACAACAAAACAAAGTACCAACAAAAGTACCATTCAAAACCACTATAATGGAGAGTGGAGCTAAGATGGTGGCATAGTAGGAGGGCCCTAGGCTCGTCTTGTCCCTCCAACATGACTAGATAACTATTCAATCATTCGAATACCCAAGAAGTTAACCTGAGGACTGACAAAACAAACTCACAACTAGAGGGAGAGAAGAGGCCACAATGACAAAGGTAGGAAGTGTAGAGACATGGTTTGGGGGAGAAACAGATCTTGAGTGCTGCAGAGGGGAGGGAGCTGTGGTCGCTGAAAAAGGCAAAAGAGAGAGAGGCCGGGGGAGAGAGAGAGACAGGAACACATAGGAACGCAAAAGGAGAACAGTTCCCCAAATCAATTGGCTGGGAAAATGAACAGGGCTGATTTTTGTGAGGTTTTGTAACCAGTGATGCTTGACTAGCGTTTTAAAGCCAAATCCCTCGGCTTGGGATAGAGCCCTGAGGGCACTGCCCTGTTCCTGGAGAGAAGGCAGGCAAAAACCTCAGGGGCAGATGGCATGGAGGCAGAGATCTGAAGCTGAGAGGACACAGCAGGAAGATCGTGTGCTCTTCTTGGAGTGCGTCACTGAAAGGTGGCTTTCATGGAGATGGCTTATGGGATAAAGGAAATGGCGGGCACCATTTCCTTCCCCTGCCCCTCACCATTAGTGAAGAGCTGCCTGTGAAGGGCAGCCCAGCCCAGACACAGGCTGCCTAACCTGCCTGCACCAAATTCCACACCCTTGCGTGACTGCCTGTCTTGGTCAAACCTCCCTCAGTTCCAGAGCAGTGAGACCCTCCCCCAGAACACCAGGGCAGGTCCCTGCCCATACCACGTCTCTAAAGCCTGGAATTTTAAAATCAGCAGCCTTGGCTGGGATAGAGCCCAGAGGACACTGTGCTCCTCTTGGAGAGAAGGCGAGCCAACAACATGGAGGCTGACAGTGTGGGATCAGCCATCTGAAAAATGCCTGTGTCACACAGTGGGGAGATTATTCGCTCTCTCGGATACCCCTCTGCAGGGACAAAGGAGCTGGCTGGTGCCACTTCCCTCCCCTGACCCTCAGCATATAAACAGAACCACCCACATGCCATAAACAATACAGTGCCAACACTGGCTGCCTAACCTGCTTACACTGGGTCGCACACCCACGCACCGTGCTGGTATTGTCCTCCTCAGTCAAGTCTGCCTCAGTCCCAGCATGGCAGCCCTCTTCCCACAGGACCAGAGGAAGCAAGCCCCTGCCCACACCGTATCTCCCGACCAGAGTCCTGCCCGGTTTCAGTTCTCGTGCTAGTAGTAACAGGTATCACTTCACAAGCAGATCAGACCATGCCAAGTTAAACCTCACTACATTCTGTCTGGGGACCAAACCCTGCCCAGTGCAGGGAAGGAGAGCCTCTGCAGACCACTGGTCTGAAGAATAGAGTAGCCAAAACACAACAGCAGAGTGCACACAGCACACGGAAGACACTCCCTGAAGCACTAGGCCCTGGACACTATATGACCTCTTCTTCAGAAAGCCATTACTTTCAGGAGTAGGAAACATACTGTGCTTTTCTAACACAGGAAAGAAGACAGGGACTTCAACAAAATGTCAAGATGGAGGAATTCATCCCCCATGAAAGAACAAGATAAGGTCATGGCCAGAGATCCAAGAGAAACAGATATAAGTAACATGCCTGATGGAGAATTTAAAGCAACCATCCTCTCAAGCTGGGTTTCAGAAGAGGATGGAAGACTTCAGGGAGACCCTTAATGCAGAGATAAAAGAGTTAAAAAAGAATCAGGAATGAAAAATGCAATAACTGAGATTGGAAACAGGCTTGATGCAATGAACACAAGACTGGAATAAACAGAGAAATGAGTAAGTGATATAGAAGACAAAAAAATGGAAAATAATGAAGCTGAACAAAAGAGAGAAGGAAGAATTAGGGAATAAGAATAGACTTAAGGAATTCAGTGACTCCAACAAATGTAATAAAATTTATAATACAGAAGTCCCAGAAGAAGTAGAGAAAGAAAAAGGGGCAGAAAATTTATTTGAGGAAATAGTTGAAAAGCTCCCTAATCTGCAGAAGGAAACAGACATCCAAATCCAGGAGGCACAGAGAACTCCCAACAACAACAACAAAAAAGCAGGCCACACCTATTCTTCTCAAACTATTCCAAAGAAAGAAATGGAGGGAAAACTTGCAAATTCATTCCATGAGGCCAGGATAACCCTGATTCCAAAACAAGATAAAGACTTTACTGAAAAAGAGAACTACCTACCAGTATCTGTGATGAACAGGGATGCAAAAATTCTCAACAAAACACTAGCAAATCAAATCCAACAGTACATTAAAAGAATAATTCACCACCATCAAGTGGGATTTATTCCTGGGCTGCAAGGGTGGTTCAGTATTCTCAAATCAATCAGTATGATAGAACACATTAATAAAAGAAGGGATAAGAACCAATGATCCTTGGTGCAGAAAAAGATGCAGGAAAAGCATTAGACAAATACAACATCCATTCATAAAAACCTTCGACAAAGTAGGTTTAGAGGGACTATACCTCAACATCATAAAGGCCATATACAGAAGACCCACAGCTAATATCCTAAATGAGGAAAAACTGGGAGCTTTTCCTCTAAGGTCAGGAACAAGACAGGGATGCCTATTCTCACCATTACTACTTAACATACTACTGAAGTCCTAACCTCAGCAATCAGACAACAAAAAGAAATAAAAAGCATTTAAAAGGACAAAGGAAGAAGTCAAACTTTTTTTCTGTAAAACTTTTTTTTCCCCAAACCATTTGCAGATGACATGATACTATATATAGAAAAGCCAAGGACTGCACCAAAAAATTGCTCTATTACACAAATTCAGTAAAGTTACAGGGTACAAAAGCAACATATGGAAAGCTATTGCATTTCTATACACCAATAATGAAGCCTCAGAAAGAAAAGTCAAGGAATCAGTCCCATTTCGAATTGCATTAAAATCCATAAGATACCTAGAAATAAACCTAAGCAAAGAGGTAAAATATATGTACTCTGAAAACTATAAAACACTGATGAAAGAAATTTACAACAACACAAAGAAGTAGAAAAACATTTCAGGGCGCCTGGGTGGCTCAGTGGGTTAAAGCCTCTGCCTTCAGCTCGGGTCATGATCTCAGGGTCCTGGGATCGAGGCCCACATCAGGCTCCCTGCTCAGCGGGGAGCCTGCTTCCTCCTCTCTCTCTCTGCTTGCCTCTCTGCCTACTTGTGATCAGATCTCTCTCTGTGTCAAATAAGTAATTTAAAAAAAAAAAGAAGTAGAAAAACATTTCATGTTCATGGATTGGGAAAACAAATACTGTTAAAATGTCAACACTACCCCAAGCAATCTACACATTTCATGTAATCCTTATCAAAATGCCAAGAGCATTTTTCACAGAGTTAGAACAAAGAATCCTAAAATGTGTGTGGAACCACAAAAGAGCCCCGATAGCTAAAGCAATTGTGAAAATGAAAAGCAAAGCTGGAACCATCACAGTTCAAGATTTCAAGTTATATTATAAAGCTGTAGTGACAGTATGGACTGGCACAAAAACAGACACAGGATCAGGAACAGACTAGAAAACTTAGAAATGAACCCACAGCTATATGATCAATTAATCTTTGACAAAGCTGGAAAGAATATCCAATGGAAAAAAAGTCTCTTCAACAAATGATGTTGGGAAAACTAGATAGCAATATGCAAAAGAATAAAACTGGACCACTTTCTTACAACAAAACAAATGAACATAGGGTGGGGGGCAGAGGAAGAGAGGAAAACCAAGAAACAGAGTCTTAACTCCAGAGAACAAACTGATGGTTTCCAGAGGGGAGGCAGGCAGGGGGATGGATAAATAGGTGATGGGGATTAAAGAGGGCACTTGTTGTGATGAGTACCGGCTGTTGTATATAAGTGTTGAGTCACTAAATTCTATACCTGAAACTAATATTACACTGTATTTTAACTAACTAGAATTTAAATAAAACTTGGGGGAAAAAACACTCTTACAGAGTAGTACTATCTTCAACACACCAAACTCACCATTACTATAGGATTTTAAAGTCTGCTGCATTCTTTATCCCTATTTTTACCTACAGGAAGACTATTTAATATACCATCTTTTCTTCCAATAGGAAGTAAAAATGTTTAGTCCTACAGTTTTCAAAATTTTCAATATCAAAGTAATCCTGTTTCTGTATAAAATCTTCTACCACTATGATATATAAAACATATGGAGCTATTCTGGTCTTTGAAAAGGTGGTGGGCATTATAGCTCACACATTTTTTTTTGTCCTCCTCTTTCCTCTTCCCTCCCTCACAACACTTCATTTCATTCCTCTGTGGTGGAATCTAAAACACCTTTACGGAACTAGCAGAAAGCATTGATCTTGGCCATAGAATAAAGGAAGTATTAGGAGTTAATAAACTTTGGCAGGTAGCCTCCTACCATTTCCCTTCTATCTTTTAAAGTAAGATAAATCATAGCCTATAAGTAATAAGGAAATAGAAATCTAAACTCATCACCTGGGTGTGACTCTCTTTCATGGTTTATTAAATGAATTTAATTTCTTAAATACTATATTTTCTGGTCTATTGCCAATTTTAGTGCATTGAAGAAAGGGGGAAAAAGCTACAAAATAATCCCTTAAATGTTTTAGTTATCTTACTGAGCTTTTGAGATTTCACTCAGGAAATGAGTTTTTCAGCAGAGTGATGATATCATAGGGAACCTTTCCTCTTTGGGGTTGATTATTTTAATGCAACTCAGTGTGTTTATTGATTGAACACTGTTATCACTAGAATGTTGCTAAGAATCCATGTGACATTAATTGACAGCTGTTAACATAGAAAGACCATGTTATCAAAGCTAGAATTATTAGAACTAGTTCTCTATCTTTTTATACAGAGTGCACAGATTAACTGGCTTGTTGACAGATGGTCCTCTGGCAGATAGTGGTGGGTAAATCATTTCACTAGGCCAAGGTTGATTCTTACCAAGAAAACCGAATGAAGGAAAAATAATAATAAAGGTCTTTGTAGATCTTTATATAAAATTAGTTTGAAATTATATTATGCAATTTCAACTGACATTTCAACTGACATATTTTGTTTTCTTTTAAGAAAGAGAAGGACAGAAGGAGAGAAGCAAACTTCCCACTAAGCATGGAGTCCGACATGGAGCTTGATCCCACAACCCTGAGATCATGACCTGAGCTGAAATCAAGAGTTAGACGCTTAATGGAATGAACCACTGAGGCACCCCAACTGACATATTTTCTAAAGTCAAATCATATTAAGTTCCTTAGTATTATGATTCTTAAGTTATGGACAAAGACAAACGCCCTAAAAATAGCATTGGCATCTATCCTAGTAGTTGTACCATATGACTTCTTTTTCCCAACAAAACAATCTAATCCCATATGGATAATTCTTTGATCAGCATAAACAATGTTTAAGAAATAGTGTAATAATAAAAATACCAATAGCAATAATAGTAATGCTTCTGTATTTCTTCCATAGAGATAACAATTTTGTAAATTATGTCCAATTGTTTATCTTAACTCAAAGAATGTCAGCAGTAAATGCTTTTGCATAACCAGCTGAAGGGAATAACCATTCCCTGGGCACCTCCAACATTTACAGCTGCTCATTAAAAGATTTCTGTTATGTTGCTACTTCAAAACCAGCAATATCTTCCCACTTATGCTTAGGAATTGAATTGTGTTCACTGAGGTACCAGAATTGACTCTTGTGTAGTCAGTACTTCTGCCTGTGGTATGCCCTCCTTTAAAAACTTTAACAATTCTGGGGTGCCTGGGTGGCTCAGTCATTGAGCATCTGCCTTTGGCTCAGGTCATGATCCCAGGGTCCTGGGATCGAGCCCCGCATCAGGCTCCCTGCTCAGTGGGAAGCCTGCTTCTCCCTCTCTCTCCCTCTGACCCTGCTTGTGTTTCCTCTCTCGCTGTCTCTCTGTCAAATAAATAAATAAAATCTTTAAAAAAATTTTTTTTACGTATGTATATATGTATGTATGTATCTGAGAGGGAGAGGCGCAAAGGGAGAAAAAGAAAGCATGAGTCGGGGGAGGAACAGATGGAGAAGGAAAGAGAGAATCTCAAGCAGACTCTGCACTGAGTACAGAGCCCAATGTGGGGCTCAATCTATGACCCTCGAGATCAAGACCTGAGCCAAAATCAAGAGTCAGATGTTTAACCGACTGAACCACCCAGGCGCCCCCTCCTTTAAAAAGTTTAATTTGAACATATAAATATGTGGGATTGGACAGGAAGAAGTAAAACTCTCATTATTTTCAGCTGCCATTATACTATGTATAAAAAATCCTAAATAATTACCAAAAAACTCTTAGAACTCAAAAATGAATTCAGTGAAGTTGCAGCATGCTAAACTAACACACAGAGATCTGTTGTGTTTCTATACATGAATAACAAGCAATCAGAGAAATTAAGAAAACAATCCCACTTACAACTGTATCAAAAATAACTATAAATAAATTCAACCAAGGAAGTAAAAGACGTATATCCTGAAAACCCTAAGACGCTGATGAAAGAAACTGAAAATGACATCAACAAGAAGATATTCCATTCTCAGAGACTGGAAGAATTAATATTGTTAAAATGTCCATAGTACCAAAAGCAATCACAGATTCAGTACCATCCCCATCAAAATACCAATGGCATGTTTCACAGAACTAGAACCAAGGATTTTAAAATTTGGGTGGAACCACAAAAGACCCTGAATAGCAAAGCAGTTCTGAGAAAGAACACAGCTGGGGGTTTCACACACTGATTTCGAACTATACTACAAAGTTACGGTAATCGAAATAGGATGGTGGTGGCACAAGACCACACAGAGATCACTGAATTAGAAGAGAGGCCAGAAGCAAACCCATGCATATGTGGTCAATTAATCTGTGACAAAGGAGGCAAGAATATACAATGGGGAAAAGACAGTCTCTTTAATAAACAGTGTTAGGAAAGCTGGACAGCTACATGAAAAGGATGAAACTGGACCACTATCTTATACCACATACAAAAATAAATTTAAAATGGATTAAAGACTTGGAGGTAATACCTGAAACCATAAAACTCCTAGAGGAAAACATAGGCAGTAAGCTCTTGGGCTTGGGTCTGCACAGTATTGCGGGGAGGGGGGGGTAGCGTCAGTTGTCTCAGGGAAGGGCAACAAAAACTAAAAAAACAGATGAGATTACACCAAATTGAAAATCTTTTACACAGCAAAGGAAAATATCAAGAGAAAAAGGCAACCTACTGAATGGGAGCAGGTATTTTCAAATCATGCATCTGATAAGGGGTTAACATCCAAAATATATAAAGAATTTACACAACTTAATATAAAAAATTTCAACAACCTTATTCAAAAATGGGCAGAGGACTTAAACATTTTCCCAAAGACATCCAGATGGCCTACTTGCATATGAAAAGATGCTCAATATCACTGATCATAAGGGAATTCAAATCAAAACCACAATGTCTACAGTCAAATGCTTTACTCCTTAACTATGGGTGAAATGGTGATGGGGATTAAGGAGTGCACTTGGTGTGACGAGCACTGGGTGATGTATGGAGTTGTTGAATTGGTATATTGTACCCCTGAAACTAATATAACACTGTATGTTAACTAACTGGAATTAAAATAAAAACCTTAAAAGAAAACCAGTGAGCTATCTATCACCTCACATCTGTGAGACTGGCTATGCTCAAAAAGACAAAAAAATAGCAAGTGGCGAGGATACGGAGAAAAGGGAACCCTCTTACACTGTTGGTGGGAATGCAGACTGGTGCAGCCACTGTGGAAAACAGTATGGAGTTTCTCCCAAAAGTAAAAATAGAATTACCATTTGATCCAGCAGTTACACTTCAAGGTACTTATCCAAAGAAAACGAAAACACCAATTCAAAGAGATATATCCACCCCTGTGTTCACTGCAGCATCACTTACAATAGCCAAGATATAGAGACAACCTAAGTTGATGGATAAATGCATAAAGAAAATGTGATATATATGTACAATAGAATATTATTCAGCCCTAAAAAATGAAATATCATTTGAGACCACGTGGATGGACCTTGGGGGCACCGTGCTCAGAGAAAAAAGTCAGAGAAAGACAAATGCCATAAGATCTCACTTTTATGTGGAATCTAAAAAACAAATGAACAAAATAGAAACACACTCATACAGGAAACAAACTGTTGGTCACCAGACAGGGGAGGAGTGGGGGTGGGTAGAAATTGGTTAGGGGGATTAAGAGGTACAAACTTCCACTTATAAAATAAATAAGTCATGGGGTATAATGTGCACCATAGGGAATATAGTCAGTAACGTTATAATAACTTTTTATGGTGCCAGATGGTGACTACACTTATGGGGATTTTATAATGTATAAAAATGTCAACTTGCTATTTGCACACCTGAATTAATTAAATATTGTATGTCAATTATACTTGAATTTCAAAAATGTGGAAAAAATTAAAAGCATATACTATTCTTACAATTAAAGGTGAATCTTACACTGTAAGTATCCATTGACAGATGAATGATGAAATACGGTCTGTGTATACAGTGGAATATTATTTGACCATAAGCAAAGAAGGGAATTCTGCCGTTTGCAACAACTTGGATGGCGATACGCTAAGTGAAAAGTCAGACAAAGAAAGACAAAAACTATGTGATCTCACTCACAGATGGAATCTCAAAACAGCCAAACTCTAGAAATAGAAAATACAATGGTGGTTGTCAGGAGGTGGGGAAACGGGGAGTCCAGCTCTCATAATGTAAACAAGTGCCCTTTTTGCAGTCTATTTAATGCCACGTTTTTCACATTTTTGTGCTTTTCGATGGTTTTGTTTAAAATGGTCCCCAAGTTTAGCACTAAAGTGTTGTCTAACATTCCTAAGTTCAAGAAGGGAACGATGTGTCTGATGGAGAAAATACATGTGTTAGACAAGCTTTATTCTGGAATGAGTTACATAGTGTTGCTGGTTATGAATTTAATGTTAATGAATCAACAATATATAACAAGTAAGCTCTCTTTTCTAGATTTTTTTCTGATTCCTAAAACACACTGTTTCTTCAACAGAATAAGGGAGCCCACAAGTATAGTGTTTTTGTATACTACAAGTCTGTGCAAGACTAAATTTAGTTATGTCACTTAATTCCATCACTGGGTAAAATTTTCTGTTTATAGATCACTAAATAGTTATTATTATCTAGTATTTCTTAATTTATTTCAAAACTACTTTTAACTCAAAAACCCCATGATTTATGTTTATTCTTAAATACTGACATTTCTTTCCTGTAAGGGCTTTCATAGTTCATTTGGGGAGTCTGAGAACCTCATTGATTTGTGGTAAGTAGCTATCTTTGTATATCTAACCATATACATATCTGTATCTCTCTATTCATATAGATGTCAATGAATGTATATTCATATTTATATATCTGTGTATTTTTCTATCTCTGGATTGAGTGAGAATAATTTCATTCTATGAAACTATATCAATAATATATTACTATAAACCTATGTAATATATTAATATACAATAAAGTTAAGCATACATATTAACACAATATATGTCTACAACGTAGTTTTTTTTTTTTTAAGATTTTATTTATCTGAGAGAGAGCATGCACAAGCAGAGGGAGCAGGCAGAGGGAGAGGGAGCAGCACACTCCTCACTGAGCAGGGAGCCTGACCTGGGGCTGGATCCCAGATCCGAAGCTCATTACGTGAGCCAAAAACAGACGCTTAACTGACTAAGCCACCCAGGCGCCCCTACACTGTGTTTCTGATCACGATCTATATTCCATCTAAATAGGTAACTAATAAAATACTAGTTAGGACTGTCTCATTTCTATCCTGGCCTGTATCATCTACCATCATTGCCCTGGTATTTTCATCTCTGGTGCTCTTCTGGGTCCATACTTAAAAAGCAATAAACACAAAACACATGGTCATGTTCTTCAAATTGATGAACTCCTTAAATCATGAAAAAATAGGCAAAAATTCAAAATCTCTTGCATAGGCTTACAGTTACAATTTTATGTGCCCAATATTAAAAACTGGACTCATGTAGGTCTTGCTTTTTTATCCCCATTTGTTACCACATGGAGCCTTAAAACATAGAGCCTGAGAAAGCTGTTTCCTCTGATATGTTACCACTTTGAAAATTGCTGCTGCAGTTGTCTGTTAATAGATTTTTTTCTTTTCCCTGCTCTGACTTAAAATTACAAAAGCTTCCAGGCTGACACGTACCTCAAAAACTTGTCCTCAGCTTTCCCACTTCAATATTGTAATGTTAATTTCTGTCATAATGTTTTATGTCCCAATAAGTGTGCACCACTGGGGGGGAGCTGTGATGTTTCCTTGTGGTGAGTCATTCTCTATGCTTTATTTAAATGCTTAAATATCTGTCAATCCCCTCAGACCATGAGTTTCTCAAGAGTAAGGGTCATATCCTGTTTGTCTCTGTGTCCTTCAGACTTACATGATGATACGTAACAGATGCCAAGTTGCTTGAGAGAACTAATTAAAGGAAAAGGCCAATAACCAGGAGGAAAGAACCTGAGTTCCCCAGGCCACTATCAAATTCTGTAACTTCGAGAAAGTCATCTGTAGGCTCTGTGCTCCACTCCCTCAACTACAGAAAGGAGGCTGACCTGCTACACAGTACCAATATCCTTTTCTTTTAATAATCTCCTACAATATTGGCCTCTGCTGGTGTTCAGTGAATACCTGGCGATGGATACATTATTACTTTGGCCTTTAAATTTCTTCTGGTTAGGCAGAACCAGTGCCTAAACATTATCCTTGACCGATGCCATATTTACAGTCATGCATGAGCAGAATAGGAAACTATAGTCTGACTTCTATTTTGTGTGTGTATTTGTGGGAAAGAATATGTATTGATAGAATTCATCTTTTTTAAAACTGTGCTCATGTACTTTAGCATTCTGCTTTGAGAAATGTCCCAGAAATACTTTCAGAAAAGATTAATTTTCCCAAGGCCTTAGCCTTTAATTCACAAGGTATCTGAAGAGCAAAAAGACTATATTTAGCTTTTGTGTGGTACAGGGGCAATGAGTGAGCTATGTTAAAGGAACTCATTTTACACACGCGAGGTTACGGTTGTAGCTACAAATCAAGACATGTGCATCACATGTGGACTGTTCAATGTTATACAAAACACAAAGTAGATTTCACCCATAACTAGGAGGATGAAGCACATGCTAACTGCCAAAGGCTTTTTTAAACCATTTTTACTCAATTTATTTGAACAAAAACAAAAAAACCCACTTCACCCATTTCTCCCACCAACCACCACTAGCCTCTTGGAACCATCATTCTGTTCTATCAGTGAGCTTGGTTTTGTTCATTTGTCTTGGCTTCCACATAGAAGACAGATCATTGGGTATTTGCCTTTCTCTGACTTATTTCACTGAGCATAATACCCTGGAGGTCCATCGATGTTGTCCCAAATGGCAGGATTTCATTCTTTTTAATTGCTGAGTGACATTCTAGTGTGTGATTATTTATATGGATATAGATATCACAGTTTCTTTATCCATTCATCCATCAATGGACACGAGTTGCTTTATTTTCTGACTTTTCTGGTTACATTCTTTAGTTGGTAGAGACAAGTAGATTAAGCCAGTCCTGCTCTCATAATGTGTACATGCAGCCATGGCAGATGTGAAATCAAGTTCAGAAATCCTAAAAGAAAAAGTCTTACACAGAACTGCATATGATGCACTAGTATTAAAAGGAAGCTTCACATAAAAGATCTAGTTAAGAAGAAGAATTGCTCCCATTTGTTATTCTGCCTGGATGATATTCACATAGCATTCTTATCATCAATTGACAAACTCAGCGGAGGTAACAAAATTGCCCAATTAGCCAAAAGTATTTGCGCCAAACAATAGCTATTCCAAATAAGCAACCCTGAGTAGGTCATTTTCCCTGTCTAATTCCTCGAACATTATGCTTGAAATATTTAAATGTAACATGTTTCTGTCTCACGATTATGGGTACTTTAGTAAAAAGGGCCCAACAACTCTTTCCAATGGCACCCATGCCTATTTTGACAAAATATCATGGAGAAAACATCTTGCTTGATGAAGTAGATGCTCTTCTCTAGAGACTTTCCTACATCATTTGTAGTTTTATACATTTTAATTGTACTTTCCTTCCAAGCCTTCCTTTATTAAACTTAGTGTCAGATATTTTCCCATAATTAACTCCTTGTTTTATGGCTTTGGCTTGACAAATAGATTGGGAATTCTCAACTCAGTATATCTCAGTATGTTTATCTCAACTGAGGATGCTGTTAAAAATAAAGAATGCAAAAAAGAGAATAATTTATAAATCCTTCTGAGCAAGCAGTGAGCAGAATTTGTTTTTGTAGGCAATAGGTAAATGATATAAAATCTTAGAATTATTTTAATATGCATGGTATTTTTCAGAGTACACAATTCCATGTTAGGTATTCATGTAGTTTTCTCCGGTTAATACACCCTACCCTTAATTTTGATGTAGCACATAGCATGGCATACTGTTACCATGCAGCTCATGCTAGAGTTATTCTGCATAACAAATCACTCCAAACTCAGGGGCTTAAAACATTAAGTATATCGATCCCACTGACTTGTTTTTGTATCAGCTGTGGTTTGAATACTGTCCACCAGACTCGTTAGACTCTGCTTCAGGCTGCAGGTGGGCTGAGCTTAACTGCAAGGAATGGGTTAGACTGAGGTCTGCTTCGCTTGACTTGTAACTTCTGTTGATAACTAGAAAGGGTCTGAGATTTTATTCTACTTAATAAGCTAACAAGTTACTTGCCACAGTTCCATAGATGCTGTCAGAAGACTTGAGACTCTCATCAGTGACAGGACTTCATTATTTATTATTAATGGTTTTATTATTTTATTGTTTTTTATTGTTCATACCACAGCAGACAGAATGAAATTCGTGTTTTTCTCCATTCCCCTTGCCCCCTAAATTCCACAGGGGTGATGCAGTGGCAAGCCCAGCCAGATGCTATGCACCTGCTAGATCTGTGTCACTGTTGAGGAACTCTGAGTTTAGGAAACCCAGTATTTTATTTTATTTTATTTTTATTTAAATTCAATTAGCCTGCGCATAGTAGTACATCATTAGTTTCAGATGTAGCATTCAATATTTTATCAGTTTCGTATAACATCCAGTGCTCATCACTCACATCAGGTGCCCTCCTTAGTGCCTATCACCCATTTACCCCATCCCCCCCACCTGCCTCCCCTCCAGCAACCCTCCATTTTTGTCCTATAGTTAAGAGTCTCTCATGGTTTGTGTCCTTCTCTGATGACTTCCCATTCTGTTTTCCCTCCCTTTCCCGATGGTCCTCTGCCCTGTTTCTTATATTCCGCGTATGAGTGAAGCCATGTAATTGTCTTTCTCTGATTGACTTATTCCGCTCAGCAGAATATCCTCCAGTTCCATCCACATCAATGTAAATGTTAAGTATTTATCTTTTCTGATGACTGAGTAATATTCCAGGGTATATACACCATGTCTTCTTTATCCATTTATCTGTTGACGGACATCTTGGCTCTTTCCACAGTTTGGCTATTGTAGACACTGATGCTATGAACATTGAAGTGCATGTGCCCCTTCGGATCACTACATTTGTAACTTTGCGGTAAATACCAAGTAGTTGAATTGCTGGGTTGTTGGGAAGCTCTATTTTAAACTTGTGGAGGAAGCTTCACACCATTTTCCAGAGTGGCTGTACCAGCTTGCATTCCCACTGAAAGTGTAAGAGGGTTCCCCTTTCTCTGCATCCTTGCCAACATTTGTTGTTTCCTGTCTTGTTAATTTTGGAAACCCAGTATTTTAAAAGGAGGCTTCCAGCAAACCTGTCCAACCATCACTCCAGGAGAAGATATTACTGTTTTGGTCGGGAATCTTCCCTCTGCCTCAGAGAGAGCTACAGTCTAACTTCTAGAGCTGTCTGCTCTACAAAGTCCAGGCAAAGACATTCCAGAACAAAGCTGTTAATGCCTTCTGCTCAGAAGATAAGAATGCAGGAGATCTATTAAAACTTGTTTCCAGACATCTTCCTTAGACCAGTGGGTACCCAGGCTATATTCCTCTCATGTTGAATGGCAAGGGCACATCTGCTAACATTATAATGGGTGAAATAAGTCACACCACTAAACCCAAAGTCTGTGTGGCCGGGAAGTATATACCACCACAAGTGAAAGAGAAGAATGAGTATTTGCTGAATAATAATCCAAGATATCACTCAGAGAGTACTGAAATTATTTAACTTCTCCTTTAAACTAATGCTAATTGTGTGAAGACTGTTTCAACTCATCACTGCATTTTCTGTGCACTGCCACATTACTTCAATTTGGGACCAGTTGGTTTTGTGTTTAGTTGTAGTGAGTGCATGTCCATGTCAAAATGTTTGATATAATTAATGTAGTTAAAAGGTTATCTTTCATCTGCCTTACAAACAGTAAAACATGAAACAAATTATATATATCAATACTCTAAAAGCTATATAATACCAAAAAGACATTATAAGAACACAGTCTCTAGGACTCTTACTGTCCTAGTCCCAAGGTTGCCACTTACATGCTTTTATGTCCCTCAATTCCTTTATCAGCAAAATGTAGTGCGTATCTCATAGAGTGCTTATGAACATCGGTTAACACATGAAAAGGCCTGACATATCATATGAGTGTTGGGTATCATTACCTATTACTAGGCATCTAGTTAGGAAATTTACATGTATTAATTCTAATCCTAATAATAACCTTGAGATTGATATTATCCCCATTTTACATATAAAGTCATCGACTATCAAATATTTAGTCATTAAATAAAATTTATGTCTTCTTCCACTACCAAGAAGCTACTATTTCACCTAAGCTAGAACTATCATATCTGAATTGGAAATATGTTCAAGGGAGAATTTTGAATATTTAGAAATGGGAGCTACATAGGCTTTCAGTATTTGTACTTCTACCTCAACACTTTTAAATATTCTGAGAAAATTATGCCCTCTAACGGAAGATGCCAGTGATAATAATGACAGTAATGATTGTAACAATAATACTGTCATGTTCTAAGTAACCAAAAACAACCTCAAAGCTTTTGCAAT
The DNA here is from genome assembly GCA_002007465.1 of Ailurus styani. Lineage (NCBI taxonomy): Eukaryota > Metazoa > Chordata > Mammalia > Carnivora > Ailuridae > Ailurus > Ailurus styani. The sequence goes on along the minus strand of LNAC01000391.1, from coordinate 1,665,705 downwards.
TTTAATGTGACTCTTCTTTAGATTAGTGAATATGTACATATACACAGAGATTTTTTTTCTATATAATTTGGGCTATCTTTCAAAATTTTCAAAGTACTTTAAAGTGGATTCTAATTTTGACAGGTAATCACCAAGAACAGTTTCTTTTTTTCAATGCATTGGACCCATAACAGTGCTGGTTTTCAAAAGGGATGTGCAGGCATGTTCCTTGTTAGTGCAAGTGCCTGTCAAAATGCCAAAATAAAGGTTTCTGAGTACGGGCTACTACTGAATGACTCCTTAGGTTTAAAATCTGTCATCTTATTTTTTTCCTACTCACCATGTGAATAGATCATAACTCTCCCTCTAAGATCTCTGTGCTCTGTTGACCGTAATAAATCCTCGCTTCCTCCTACACCTCTTTTGTGTACCTTTTTATTTATTTAAGTTTTTATTTATTTATTTGAGAGAGAGTAAAAGCGAGAGAGAGCACAGAGGGAAAAGGAGAAGTGGACTCGCCGCGGAGAGGAGAGCCCCACGCGGGGCTCGATCCTAGGACCCTGAGATCATGACCTGAGCCAAACGCAGACACTTAACCCGCGGAGCCACCCAGGTGCCCCTTTTGTGCATCTTTTTAAATGTTAATCCACATTTTATTAGTGCCATGTATGTACGTATCTCTCACCCAGTTAAGTAGTTCGCCGCTAAGATGGTGAACTTCTGTTCTATCCAAGTAAGAAATTCACGGTTCTATCTTTCCCCCACCCCCATTTACTTCTTGAATCGGATCATGGAGGTGAGTGTTTAGTAGGAGTCCACGCAGGCTTGATGGGACCAGAGCACGTGCTTGGGTCGAGCCTGGGGGATAAGGAAAGGGTTTCAATAATGTGCTGCCATGTGCACATAATACCCTCTCCGTCAGCGCTGGAACAAAGTCAGATTTCCTGTGTCATCTCCTCAGAAGATGCCCGTGTATATGCATATCCCCATGTGCTTTTTTGGTTGGCTAAGCTGAGGTTGCCGTCTGGGCAGATGTGTAGGAAAAGTGGCAAAGCTATAGAAGTTATTTTAAAATACCTCACTTCTTATTTTAAAAGTTATTCATGTATATATATATGGTGAGATCACTCAAGATGTTACCATCCAGAAATAACCATAGTTAACATTTTAGAGTTTATTCTTCTCTAGATTTTTGTCTATGTGCTTATATACAAATAGGCATGTATATAGGAATATAAATACATATATGTACACATACACAGATGTGGATGTAGACTGATATAGTTTTAAAATGGCATAATATAGGGCGCCTGGGTGGCTCAGTGGGTTAAAGCCACTGCCTTCGGCTCAGGTCATGATCCCAGGGTCCTGGGATCGAGGCCCGCGTCGGGTTCTCTGCTCAGCGGGGAGCCTGCTTCCTCCTCTCTCCTCTCTCTGCCTGCCTCTCTGCCTACTTGTGATTTCTCTCTGTGTCAAATAAATAAATAAAATCTTTAAAAAAAAAAGGCAATAATATATATGCATTCGGTTTAATGCCCACATTTTATATGTGTATCANTGCTTCCTCCTCTCTCCTCTCTCTGCCTGCCTCTCTGCCTACTTGTGATTTCTCTCTGTGTCAAATAAATAAATAAAATCTTTAAAAAAAAAAGGCAATAATATATATGCATTCGGTTTAATGCCCACATTTTATATGTGTATCATAGGATTCTTTATTTTTTAAAAGATTGTATTTATTTGTTTGTTTGAGTGAGAGTGAGAGAAAAAGAGAGAGAGAGAAAGTGGGAGAAGGGGCAGCGGGAGAGAGGCAGAGAATCCCAAGCAGACTCTGTGCCAGCCGTGGAGCCTGACACGGCCTCCCTCTCACCACCCATGAGATCATGACATGAGCTAAAATCATGAGTTGTACATTCAACCAACTGAGCCACCCAGGCGCCCCCACAGAATTCTTTCTATATCATCATCTTTTGAAATGGCTGCTTAGTGTTCTTGTATGTATATAGCATAATATATTGACCCAAGTAGCTTATAAATTGGTTATGAAAATGAACTGTCAAATTTCAGTGATTTCACTCAATAGAACTTCCCTGTTCATATTTTTGGTTAATGGAAACCTTTTTACTTGATGACTCAGGCCCCTACTCTTGCATTCCTGCCCCCCTTCACGGTCTTTCAGTTTGCTGCATTCAGCTAGAGGTTGGGAAAAGAGCATCAGAGAGATCCTTTGGGAGATTTTTATGGATCAGGCCTAGAAATAGCATTCATCACTTTTTATAAGTGAAAACCCTCTCACAATGGAAGACAGAAATCAAACGTGAAACACACAGCTAACCATCTCTACCACAAAACTATGGGTTTTTTGGTTTTTTTTACTAAAACACCACCATGAAAAAAAACTTTATTATAGTATATTATTTTAAATTGTCCTTTTATTTATAACATACTTTGCTTAATATATTACTATTCTGTAAATTGTGGCCATTATGTCTCCTTTATATTATACTTTTTATCAATAAAAGCAATCACATTTGATTTTGTACTTAAATATAACTTTTTTCTGAAACTAATTTTAGCATATTTTTGTGTATTTTTGCCATCCAACTTACTTTTTAAATTTTTGATTATAACAAATGTGTTTATAATTCAAACGATAAACCTGTATATATTACAAATTGTCTCTCTCCTGATTCTTTGTCACTTATGTACCAAAGAGTCAATACTCATAATTTACTCTACTTCCTAGTATAATTGCTCTATCATGTTAAGCATATAAACATATAAAATTTTTTCTTTATTAAAATTATGATGTTATACCCTACTTGGTAGCCTACAAATTCTTTCCTTTGCTTAACCATAAAACTAATAACATCTCTACCCAACATCTGTAGGTCTCAGTATTCTTTTAAATAATGATCACCAAGAGTTTAGGGTTTTTTTTTCCTCCTTAAATCATCAAAAACATTTTAGAGAAGGCCCCTTTAATTAGGGTGAAATATTCTCTCTTCATTTTTGTTTCTTTCCTTATTTGGGAGATTAAGTCATCTGAGATGTGGGGTGGGGTATGATTTACTATCCCTCTCCTGTTCATATCCTTTGACCACAATTCTTTGTTGTTGCTGATTTATATATACTGTTGATATATAAACAATATGTACTGTTGATATGATTTTATTTTATGCTTTATGTTTTACACATCTCTCTTCCCATCTGTCACATGTCTTTATTGTTGTAGGGTTTTGGTCATACAGATGTTGTATATTTTGATACAGCTGAATTGGCAAAAGTTGCCTTTTATGGCCTTTGCTTTTCCATGCTTTTGAAAGGTTGTGACGTTAATATAGTTACATTTATCAATCTTCATGAGTTGTGATTATTTTATGTTTAATAAACAAATCCTTTACCAATCCTAAAGTCATTAAGTCATTTCACGTTTTTATACTAGTTTTGATTTTTTTCACATTTAGTTCATTAATCTGACATTTATGGAAAGTCAATTGCCCTCATGTGATGGATTGACTAGTCCATTCTCCTTCCTTGTATATTCCAGTACACATCAAGGTCCCAGACATGCTTGGGACTCTTTCTGAGTATCTTATTATGTTTCATGGACTTATGTGTTACTCTTTGCCAATAACCCTGTTTTGGTTAATATTTGATATGTAGTAAGGTAATGTCTGTCTCCTTGTTCTTCTTTAGAGTTACCTTGTGTCTTTTAGAGTCTTTTACTTTCCATATTAATTTTTGAATCAATTTTGTTGTTCCACAATAATAACCTCTTGGGATTTTAATTGAAATAGTACTGAATTTATACGTTAATAATTCAGAAGAATTAATACATGAAAATAATTTGTCATTTGTTTTCTAATCCTGCTGAATACCTTTATTTGGTATAGCTCTGTTTTTCTCTGGAATTTAGGGCAAGATGGAGTAGAGAAACAAATTCTTGTCTTGAAACTAGACTTCTAAAAATACAGAACCCACTCTCAATTAGTTTTGTCACGGGATAATATATTCTATTAAAAAAAAACCTCTGCTATTGTTCGTGGGTGTAAGTATGAATCATAAACAACTATGTTCCAACTAAGTCCCATACTGTCCACTACAAATACAGTTGGCCTCAGTGAAGTCTGATGTCACAAAGGCAGTTTGAAAGTTCTAAAGATGTACCTACAACTCATGTCTTTCCAGACCATGTCCTAGAATCCTAATATTTAACACGAAGCTCCAGTACCTGGGATTTCACAAGTCCTGATTTGAGGCAAATCAGTGTAGCTCTAGAATCTCCTTTTTACATGACAAATACACCTCCAGGGTGACTAATCACTGACGCTTTTTCAAAACACTATATAACAATCCTACTATACCAGGCAAATGAAGAAAAGAGACAAAATGGGAGAAATCTTACTCAGAGAAGAGGAAGAGA
>LNAC01000391.1:1552725-1654960 GCA_002007465.1 Ailurus styani | reverse complement strand
TGTACCAAAGGAGCCTATTACTTTTGTAAGATGGCCAGTGTACTCTGGGGTGAGGAAGTCTGAGACTAAATGCTACAGAGTGCCAGGAAGTGATGAGGAGGGAGCGACTAATTACCAGGGACGTGGGTGGCCCAGAAAGTAGACTGTACTAAAGCACAAAGAAAGGATCCTAACAACTGGACCCAGCCAACCCTGTACTATATTTTGCATTGATTTGTCATACACACACACAAAGTAATTTGTTTTACTCATAACTAAATGGACATTACAGTTTTAATCACAAGAAATCAATGTGATCAGGAATATACAGAAGAAAAATAAAACAAGTGCGCTCTCATAGAATCATGGCTGCAGAGTTTCTCAAATCCCTTGGAACATAAGGCTCAGAAAGGTAATCTTCTATTCATAAAACTGAGGGAAATTAACCAAAAACATTTCTTACTTTCAGAAAATCTTGCATTCCTATCAAAGTACCGAACCCAAAATGATAATGGTATGGGGCTCAGACACAAGGGATTTAATCCCACAACAGGAAATCCTGCTGCCTTCTCCTGGGACATTCTATAATCTCTGAGGTTGTATCCACATTCAGTTTATCCCTCCAATGTGTGATATAATTCCATTAGAAGTCACCAGATTGGATTGGGTCATATTAGGCCACTAGAGTTCTGAAAAACATTGTGTTAGCTATTAATAACCTGTCAGATTAATTATATTCACCCTCCTCCTTTTAACTTCTATTAGAAGTGCTTTCAGGGACACCTGGTTGGCTCAGTCGGTTAAGTGGCTGCCTTCGGCTCAGGTCGTGATCCCAGGGTCCTGGGATCAAGTCCCGCATCGGGCTCCTTGCTCAGTGGAGAGCTTGCTTCTCTCTCTGCCTATGTCTGCCACTCTGCCAGCTTATGCTCTCTCCCTCTCTCTCTGACAAATAAATAAATAAAATCGTTTTTAAAAAAAAAGTGCTTTCAAATGCCACTGACTTACTATTTAAAAGCATATGATATTTCCCGGACAATCTTTCTTTTTTTTTTTAAGAGGTAGAGAGAGGGGGTGGGCAGGGGCAGAGGGAGAATCTTAAGCGGGGTCCACGCCCAGCATGGAGCCCAATGTGGGACTTGACCTCACAACCCTGAGATCATGACCTGAGCTGAAATTAAGAGTCAGATGCTTAACTAACTAAGCCACCCAGGTACCACTTCCTAGACAATCTTACAGGCAAAAGAATATTTAAGTCTTTTCTAAAATTTAATGTAGTTAGAAAATTCATAAAACTGGCCCAAAGTCTCTAAATAAATACATATTTAAGTGATCTATGCCTGGACTCTTAGCACACCCCTATAATTTTAAATGTTTTTAATGAATATACATACACGGTCATTTAATAATAATAGACCCTGATGTAAGTTAAATTGGAGACCTTTCTTTCCTTAGGCTGAAACCCTTAGTAGAAAAAGAAAATCTGATAGAAAAATAAACCAGAATGCAGTGATGTCAGGTATCACTTAGGCCATAACCTTCAGATCTTTTGGAATGTTTCAGCACAAGCACTGATGAAGGGGAAAAGGCATGGGAGAGGCTCTGGGGGTGACCGTGCCAGAAATGCTCCCCTCTTTCAAGCCCATGTTCTTATGTCCTTCCCTGTGGGAATCTCTTTTACACCCAATCCCTCCTAAAATTCAGTGTCTTTTTGTTTGATTCCAGAGTCCAGAGTGCTAACCATTACACGATGGAACCTCTTTTTGTTTGATTCCAGATTGGAGCATCTGTTACTCCTCAGCATAACCCATGGTACAAATGCACTATTCCTGTTTTTAGCCATTGAGATTTCAGGGATTGTTTCTTTCTGGAGATCAGCATTAGGTTATCCCAATGAATTTAGTCACCTTCCATGTGCAAAAGATGTATTAATAAAACTAGCATTTAAGATAGGGGAGGTTACATTGGACATCTAATTGAAGCTACAGATTTCTTCTAGTTTTACTGCTTATTCCTTTCCATGTCTTAAAGTATAGGGAGTTTAATAATCACACACATTAATTTGGCCAATCTGTAATCGGATATGGAAAGATTCTGATCTTCCCTCTCTAGGTCACTGCCCTGGATATCAAACAGACTGCAGGTCTCTGTGATGACTCCTATAGGGTTATTTCTTCAACAGGTTCTCAATAGTCTGTAGGAACGTGGTCACTGGACTCATTTTGGCCATGCAAATCAAAAAATTTCCTGACAAAATGGACACTGGTTGGCAGACTTGTTGGCAGCTGGAAAGAAGGGACAGAACTAGAAGCAAATGAACTCAATGATTTCGCTCTATTCCTGCCTTTGTGAGTAGGAAGTTGTGACAGATTTACTTGCATGCTCTTTGAGGGAAGGATTCCTGACCTACCGCTTTTCCCACTGGAATTCTTTTCTCACGGTCAAGATGTATCCACTAGGTGTGAAAAGTTGCCTTCCTTGAGGAAATACCAGAGCCTTTGTTCCAGCAGGTTTCTGGAAACCCAGCACAGCAAGGCGCAGAGGTCTGTAGGTAGGGCCATATTAGTGCAGAATCCTAAAGTGGGTTCACTCTCAGCAGTCACATTGGTATTTGTCGTTGTCTGGTCTAAATTGGTTTCTGTGTGGTTAGTGTTAGTTTTGTACATTATCTTCTCAATGACGACATTATCACAGTGCTGGGAAATGTACATTGTGGAGGCTGCAGTATCAAAAACTAGGAGTTAGCTAGAAAGAAGAATATAGTAAGACTATTGTAAGCAAAAGGAGCAGGCGGCATCAAGTTTTCAGGCCTCTCCTGTGGATGGCACGATTAAAGCAGGTGCACATAATTCCCACAACAAGCTGTCTGCCTTGGAACTCCCATAGGATCAGGTCTGCTCCTCTCATGTACATACTAACTTGTCGCTCTATATTATAGTCATTAACAGGCTTCTCTGAGCTTTATCAGTAGACAAGAAAATGGGAACTATGCCTGACTTATCTTTTTTATCCCTGACATTTCCTAGCAAACTGTCTTTCATTTACATACTACATGATTGATATACATTTGTTGAATGGATGGATAATTTTAGATTGACCTGTCCTGAATTTTCACCTTGGGAGTTCGGAACACTGGGACTCTGAACTATGTGGTTCATGCCATTGAATGCGGGCTTCCACAAATGCTATCTTGCTATACTGTACCTACAAGAAGAAAGCTGAGAAGCTATTTAAATTGAAGGAAAAAATCATTAAATCTCTGTTAACCATTATGACATATTCTTCTGACACTGTGATACTATACTCGGTATATGAGTGGCATATACTAACAAAGCAAGTGCAAATTCCCTATCTGGTCCTGCCACCCTTGCTCAGGCCACCTGTAATGCTTGTGGGGCCTATAACAAGAGAACAAATAAAGATCCATGCACCATGAATCTATGCACTTAAAAGTCATAAATAACGCTAAGAAACTGTTAAATGAAATCTGCTCTATACTCCCACCTCGACAAGGTACATTCCTAATCACCTGGAAGGGCAGGTTCAAATTCTGAACTCTCAGATTCACTGGAGCTCGAGATTCGAAGGTAGCAGCACAGGAAAAAACCTATGTCTAAGCAGGAGCTTAGTGACTCTCCCCCTTTCCCTTCTCCCTGCTTTGCATCTTCCCACACAGACAGTGCACTCCTGTGGTCATGATATGCCCCCCCCCACTAACATCTGCCACTTGGACACCATTTGGGCCTAGCAGTGTATACACCAAAGGCAAGTCTGCATTCAGCACAATGGGCTCAGGAAGAAGCCCCACAACCTTGGAAGTGGACTCAGTGCCAATGAGGAAGGTAATCTCAGGACAAGAGCACCCAGAGGGCGGCGAGAAGGGGATGGCTAGTTGACCCACTGGGCCCAGTCAGAGGCTAGGGAGGGGGCTGTGTTGCCTGGGCCTTGAGGCAGTATTTCTGCTCCCAAAGCATCCCTCCTTCAACACACTCACTCCCAAGAAGATGTAATGACCATCATAAGTAAATAGCAGTTCCATATACATTTTTAGGGAAATTAGCATCTCCTCTGAGTAAATCTACAGTTATTTAAGTACATGTAATGAATGCATGTAAAAGAACGGGAATACTTGGAACACAGCAGAATATTTTGTGTAGCTCAGGAATACAAGTCATCAAAATAGTGATAATCATGTGTGAAACTGATTTTATGTTAATAGACATAATGGAAATAATGAAACAAACAACTCTGGATAAATTAAGAAACAGTGAGAATCTCTATGAAAAATTGAAACAAAACACAATCTGGCTGCAGAGAACTCATCACCGGCATAGCCGATCGATAACTCTTATCAGTCTGTCAAGAACGTCTGCAAGTTTCCTGATGCATTAGAAAATAACAGGTTCTTCATCTGATAAGGTAAAATCCTTTGACAGAAAGACGTGTTCAAACTTCTTTTCATTTACTTCAAAAATAACCATAGAGTGGAATTGGGGAGACTTTCCGCTACAATAATGCTCTAAGCTTGAGATAAGCCCCTACTAATTTATGATGACAGAAGATTGGTCATCGTTCTCAGTGATAACTATGAAACTAGTCTGAAAGTGCAAATGAGTTTAATGAGACTTTTAAGCATCATACAGCTTTGCGAAAGTTAGGAGTTAATGTCTGTGGATGGCAAATGGCAACAGTGGGGAAACCTTGGCCTCACGGAAACTGCAGGGTCAGATGGATAACTTTAGCAAAGGCATTCAATCTGCATTAGCCGAAAAACAGTTTCTCAATATGAAATACGGACAATGGTACTTAATACGATTGTTGTGAAGATTAAATTGGGCCACATGTGAAAGTGCTGTGTAAATGGCATTGTGTTGTAAAACTGTTATACATCAGTATTATTTGTCTTAACTCTCACTGTGATTTCTGACATATTCACATATAAAGGGTGTATCCTTTACCGGCTGATTTACTTCTTTTCAGCTCACTAGCAGTTAATTCCTCAAACCTGAATCACTGCAGAGTTCTAATTCAGTCATTAAAATGACTGATCTGAATCAAGGTGTCATCTTGCTAGTTGTTGCTTTCATCTTAACAAGCAATTAGGATCGATTATGTAGTCATCTATTTGATTGTTTGACAACTGAGACTTTCGTAACTCAAATGATTGCCTCGGCTATGTTTTTGGTCAATCCTGCATAATCTCCAACATAATTTTAATGATTTTTTTTTCTTCCGAAGAGAGGTAAGGTGTGCATGATTGAAATAATAATACAAAAGGTAAGGAAAATGCTTCTACTGTATTTTACAACGTGTATATCCTGAGAGGATAAAAGACATATTTCATATCAGCAAGGATATTCTAGAAGCATTAGTAAATCATCACATGAAGTAGAAGTCATTCAAAGCAGGGAAAAAATACATTGTTATTTAGTCAATAAGCAAGGTTAAGTAAAGCAACAAACCCATGAGTCAGTTATGGATGTGAATTAGGCCAAGGATTTCAAAGGGTTAATGAAAAGTCAGAATTCAAAAGGAGATCTGTGAAGTTGATATTCAATACAACTAAGCTTTTATCTTGGGCGACATTCATGATGATTACTGTGTGTGTAAGAGCCTGGCCCCAGCAAAATCCATCGCACAAATAAAGATCTCCTTTGGCCTCCACTCAGCAAATCCCCTGTTCCCTAATATGGATTCCTGGTTTCTCAGTGTAGCTTAATGCCTTAGATTGTGACCTATAAAATTCTGTCTGCCTCCCCTCCCTCCTTTTTCGGGAACTACTCATTTATTTTTATGAAGAATTTTAAATATACACAAATGTAGATGGGCTGATGCAATGTACACATACCCATCCCTCAGCCCTAAAAACCGTCACCCCGTCTACTTCCCCTTCCCATCTGTAAATTTTAGTTGGCATAACTAAAAATAAACTTTAAAAATATATAATCACAATACTATTTTCACACCTAAAAAGAGTTGTTATCAAATGTCTGTTAGTGTTAGAAATTACAGCTGAGGGGGCACCTGGGTGGCTTGGTTATTAAACGTCTGCCTTCGGCTCAGGTCATGATCTGGGATCGAGCCCCGCATCGGGCTGGAAGCCTGCTTCTCCCTCTCCCACTCCCCCTGCTTGTGTTCCTTCTCCTGCTGTGTATCTATCAAACAAATAAAATCTTAAAAAAAAAAAGAAATCACAGCTGATTCATATATTTGTGTATGATTCAATAAAGACCTAAATGATACCTGTATATTACAATAACTGATATGCATTTCATGCTCATGTATTCTGTGGATTTCCCCCTCATCTCCCCTCTGCCATTCTCATTCAGTAATAAAATAGCTGAGTTCTTAGTAAGTGCTAAGTCCTGTGCCAAAGGAATCCTTCTTATGTGGCTTTGAATCCTTACAAAAACACTGCAAACTGGATGTTGATTTCCTGACTTCCTCTTGCCCGTTACGGTGTTTCAAACATAGAGGTGTCTGACCAGATTCGCTATTTTTTCTATGCTATCACGAACCTTTAGATTTCACCTCACAGACACACAATTATACCAACACCCACACCTGTACCGCTCAATGACCTTACCATGCAATTTTCTCCCACAGTCATGCTTTTCAGCAGATAAAGGACGAAGCTAATGCATTTTTTAAGATAAACTAATTCCTGTCAAGAGCTTTAATGAGAACTTAGGTATGGAGCGGTACTTACTAAGGAGCGTTATGAATTCACTAATAACAAGTCAAGTCAAACTCAACTCATTTCATAATTTGACAGGGTTCATTCTTCACTGGAATAGTCGATGAGGGGAAGAGTACAGAAAGACAGTGAATGAACCTCATTAAGAGAGTTTATGCCTTTCACACTATGCTACAGTAGTGATAGAGAATCAGGGGTTGTCCATTAGTAAAATTATTTAAGTTCAAAGAGCCAAGACCAATTAAAACAAAAATGTTTGAGAAATCAATACTGAACATAAACACAGCGCCAAATGTTAAGCCCAGTTTGAGAAGCAGAAACAGAGAAAGAGAATAGGGAATGTCAAACTTTGAACAAGGAGAATGTGAATGATAAGAGACTCAGATCCAAACTTCTCATCCATTGTGGTGTGGCTGTTGTCTTCTAACTATATTCTCTGCATGTACCATTCTTAAGGGCTCCCTACTGGTAATATGGTAGATGAATTGTTCATAACTTCCTTAGCTTGATGGGGAAGCCATTTTGAGGTAGAGATTTCTTCAAGCAACAAGGGCCTGCATCTTATATATGAGATAAAATAATAATCTGAGATATCGACATATAACAGCTCATAATATGTAAATGACTTATAGAGGCAGTATGGCATAGTGGATAAGGGAATAGGATTGTAATAATACCTGGGTTCATGTCCCAACTCTGCCACTTACTAGCTGTGTGACCTCAGGAAAGGTACTCAACCTCCCTGTCTCAGTACACTCATCTATGAAATACTAGTGCCTAATTCACACAGTTGTGGGGAGGATCTTATGAGTTAATATAAGTAAAAGTACTTAAAGTAATACTAGTACATGTGAGTACTGCAAAGGAGTAGCTAATGATTGTCGTCACTATCTGTAAGAAATGGAACCTACGGATATTTCTATTGGAGTACATTCCCCACGGGTCTTTAATGTTTCTCTCTACATCTTGCAAGCAGAGACACTCGTTCAGAGTGATCTTTTCTAAGATATTTCTGGAATGAACAACTTCAGAAGATAGAGAAAACGTCTTTTGAAATAATATGTGAATACATGAATATTCACTTTCACAAATACATGAACCTCAAAATTTTATTTTGAAGTGGAATTATTATTTTTACATGTTGATATTCTATCAGTTGAGGTATAGAGGTATGTTTATCACTAAAAGAATAAAATGCAATGATTTATATGAATACTTATATAATAGTTAAATAATAAGGAAAGTTATTTGAAAGTTAATGCAAATATAATGTGTATTAAGTAGAAAATTTACAAAGGATATAACTTCTTTATGTTTTGAAACATATTAAAAGAGAAAGAGACACAGCATGAGTGGGGAGAGAAACAGAGGGAGAGGGAGAGAGAGAATCTCAAGCAGACTCCGCACTGAGCGTGGAGCCCAATGGGGCTCAATCTCATGACCCTGAGATCATAACGTGAGCCAAAATCAAGAGTCAGACACTTAACTGACTGAGCTACCCAGGTGCCCCCATTATAACTCTGTTAAGACCTCAAATATTTGTGAGAACTTACATAATACAAGACAGTAATGGTGACTAGATTACAAAATAATACTTAACTTTGTAGGGTTTTTTGTTATACTAGCACCCATAACATTAAATAAGATTTAAGAACCTTATTTAGTATTTAATTATTTCATTTCATTAGACCATAAATCGTTCAAGAGAAAAGGTCCTATTTGGAAAATCCTCAAATACTGAGAGGATGACTTAAACACAGCATGTTAACATTACTGCCACACAACTACATTAGGATGAATAGATCTAAAGTCATATGCAATAGACTTCATTAACAGTACTGAATCCAGAAATAAAAATGACCAGAGAGTTGACTTAAAGAGAAAGTGTTAGAGAAAAACAAGGTACCTCACATACTTTTTATTCCCACTAAACACATTTCAAAACAGGCTTTAGAAGCTTTAAGTAGTCAATTTCTTATAGTAATGTGTTTCCGGAAGCTAACATTTTAAAATTTTATTCAAGTGATTACTATAGATGGTCTTTCTCAGTAGTTGAAGATAAACGATTTTTTTAATTTACCTAAGATATGAATTCATAATATAAAATTCTTTCTAGAAAACATTTTAATGAACAGCTCTGGGATGCCTTTAACATAGTAGCAGTAACTTCTTGATAACAGCTCCAATAGTAGTATCCTATATTAGCAGAACTGTTCAGAAAAACGTCTGGTCTTTCCATTGGCCATACTGGAAAGTGAGTTCTACTTAGTATCACAAATGTAAAGCACAATGAATGCAAAAGCAATATAGCAAGGGATAATCCAGAGATGACATTGTTTGTATCTGACATAAAAATTTTCCATTTTAATTACTAATTTTAATATTAAATTAGAATTTTTTGTGATGGCATTTTAGTTTTCTGTTGCATCTCATTACTTCATCCCATAATGATGATATTTAACTCAAGCATTAGCTTCAGTCAAATAATTGAGCTTCAGTAGTTTGCCATTTGGCATTCAGTGAAAATATGAATTAAAAAATCAATAGCACATCCATGTGTAATATATAAGAACTGTAAAGAAAAAATTTTAAATGTTTAAAATGCCTGCCATTTCCCAAATAGTATCATAGAAATTCATCTGTAAGAAGCTTTACTGAATATGTAACTTCACATTTTGAAATAATTACAGATTCACAGAAAGTTGCAAAGATAGTACAGAGAGGTCTGAGTTTCTCAAAATGGTAACATCTAATATAATTATAATATAGTATCAAAGCCAGGAAATTGGCATTGGTATAATGTGTGTGTAGTTTTATGCCATTTTATCCCAGTTGTAGATTTGTGTGCCACCACTGCAATCAAGATATAGAACTCTCAGGGTGCCTGGGTGGCTCAGTGGGTTAAGCCTCTGCCTTCAGCTCAGGTTATGATCTCAGGGTCCTGGGATGGAGGCCCGCATCGGGCTCTCTGCTCAGCAGGGAGCCTGCTTCCTCCTCTCCCTCTGCCTACCTCTCTGCCTACTTGTGATCTCTCTGTCAAATAAATGAATAAAAAATCTTTACAAAAATATAGAACTCTCTTCAGTGTTTGTGGATATATAGCCCAAAGTGGGATTTCTGAATGATGTGGTAGTTCAACTTCTTAATTTTTTGAGGGACCTCTATTGTGTTTTCCATGGCGTCCACAGAGTCCTACATTTTCACCAATAGTATATAAGGGTTCCAATTTCTCCACAGCCTCGTCAACACTTGTTTTTTATATGTAATAGCCATTCTAGCAGGTGTGAGGTGATAGCTCATTGTGGTTTTGATTTGCATTTCCCTGATGAGGGATGGTGAGCACCTTTTCTTATACCTGTTGGCCATGTATATGTTTTCTTTGGAGAAATTTCTTTGGATATCAAGTTTTTTGCCCATTTAAAAAATTGAGCTGTTTGAGGTTTTTTGTTTTTTTGTGGGTTTTTGGTTTTCGTTGTTGTTGTTGTTTTGTTTTGCTATGGAACCGCAGGAGATTCTTGTATATTTTGGATATTAACCCTTATGATATAGTTTGCAAATATTTTCTCTTATTCCATAGACTTTTTACTCTGTTGATTATTTGCTTTGCTGGACAGATTTTTTGGTGTAGTCCCAACCTTTTTATACTTTTGGTTTTATTACCTATGTTTTCGGTGTCAACTTGAAGAAATCATTGCTGAGTCTAGTGTCAAGAAGATTTTTTTCCCAATCTCTTTGAAGAGTTTTATGGTTTCAGGTCAAGCATTTAAATTGTTTGTATGTTTTGTGTTGATTTTTGTGTATGGCATAAAATAAGTGTCCAACTTAATTCTTCTGCATATGAGTATCTAGTATTCCCAACCCCATTCATCGAAGAGACTACCCTTTTCCCATTTTGTGTTCCTGGCAGGCTTGTTGAAGATCGACTGGTGGTATATGCATGAGTTTATTTCTGGGCTCTCTATTCCGTTCTGTTGAGCTCTATGTTTGTTTTTATGCCTCGAGAATACTGGTTTTTGTCTTTCAGTTTTGTTGAGATATAATCTATATATAACATTGTATTAGTTTAAGGTGTACAACATAATGATTTGATGTATGTATATATTGTGACATGGTTACCAGAGTAAGTTAATATCTTGCTGATCTCACCCACCTGTTAACATTTAAATCAACAGATCAAGTAGACTCTTTTCCCTAATGTGGATGGGCCACATCCAATCATTTGAAGACCTGAATAGAACAAACGCTAAACCTCTCTTGAATAAAGGAAAATTCCTCCTGTCTGTCGGCCTTTGAGTTGAGACATCAGTTTTTTTTCCTGCCTTGGAATTTGGCTTGAAACATCACCTCTTCCTGTGTCTTGAGCTTTCTGGCTTTTTTTCCCCTCCTGGTTCTTGGGCCTTTGAATTTCAACTGGAATCGAACCACTGGCTTGCTTGGGTCCTCAGCTTGCTGAGTGCAGATCTTGGGACATCTCAGTCTGCATGATCACATGAACCAACTGCCTGGAATAAATCTCTTTTGGTATGTATGTGCATGTGTATTTACATACTATTTACATACTGTAAGCCAATCACTTAACTTCAGCAAAGAATATATATTTTTTGAGAAATTACTGGAGTGTTATTTTCATATAGATTTATTTGGACTCTTCCATTCTTTTAACTTAATCTTTCCAGCCTTTAACAAGTTATTTCTATAATTATAAATATAGGGGTGCCTGGGTGGCTCAGTCGGTTCAGTGTCCGACTCTTGATTTCAGCTCAGGTCATGATCTCAGGGTTGTGAGATCAAGCCCTGTATCAGGCTTGCACACGTGCTCTCTCTAAAATAAATAAATAAAAATTAAAAAAAAAGAGATTATAACTACATGAGGTGAATGACCTTAGGAAAAACTGTAATAAGGACAGAGGTGCCGGAGAAAAACAGTGATGGAAAACAGAGTGTATGGTGGGGAGGGTCAAACTATTCCTTGTCCGTTAGTCCATATGTAAGACTTGGGCCTTTATCATAACGTGAATTGAATGCTACTACATGGATTTAGGTAGTTGAATACTACATCTCAATCCGAGCTTGAAAATTTTCAACCTGGAGAAATTACTAGAAGAGGGGCAAAATGGAAGAAAAGTGCCAAAGAAAAGAACATGCATTCAGTACTTTAATAAATAGTTTAATTACAGAGGGGAAAAAGCCCATAACTGATTCAATTATGCTCCTGCTGATGCTTTTTGTTATACTTATCTAGGTAAATCTTAGTTTGTTGATCCATTCATCTATAACCTGAGGCATCATTTTCCTCAGCTCCTTGAAATGCAGACATAGCATCTGGAAGCAAATAAACCATTTCTGAAACGCCAACCTCACAAACCCAGACCTACACGGTGATGGCAAATGTCACACAGAGTATTAATAAAGGTGCAGATCAGATAGCTCTTTAGTTATTTTTCCAGAGAATCATAGATTAAGGAAGCAAACAAAACAAGAAGAAAATTATAGCTTGAGGAACTGCCACACAAAATAGCTCTCTCTGAAAAGACCAGTGGTTTCTTTTGGATACAGTTAAGTGCCAAGGCTATAATTTTCCACTTACTTTATTTTGTCATTATATATGTAGGGTATTTACCCCAATTTGATGCCATGTGCTCTTTGTCAGAGGAAGTCCTCATGCAGATTCATATTAACCACATTTCTTCTAAAACATGCGATAAAAACTGCCCCCGTCTCTCTTCTTTTTGACGTCGCCCATTTCTTCACACAGAACTCAGTCAGCACATGACTGAAGGCCTGTATAATTCAGCTCTAATGGATTGTGTTTTAAACTGCTCTAGTTTAAAATACCATTGGCCACATATATTACAGTGCACACATTTCAGAGAGAAAAGATTGAGTTCCACTGTCGTTACAGGAATAGCTATGTGACAACTTTTGATTTATAAGGTTTTTTAGTCATTTTGGGGGTGTGTGTGGGCGGGGAGTGCTTAATTTGAGCAAAGTCACATAAATCACAGGTGAGCCCAAGGGCCGAGATGTGAGCTACTGGAAGTGGGGTAGTGTGAACAGCAGTGTAAGTGACACATCTTTTTTTTTTTTTTTGTGGACCAGCTCACTTTTGACCTCTTAAACACCAATTTCCTTCACTACAGTTTAAAAAAATTAAATCTGCTGCTTAAAGATTGCACCTTTTCCCAGAGAGATATGACTATACCTTGACTGCGATACTAATTGGAAGATTTAGTTTAATGTATGGCCAATTGTGACTTTTTCCCCACAAAGAGCCCGATTATCTCATTGCAGTAACACATGTCACTTGAAGAAACGCAGCACTCTCTACTGCCCTTTCATGCTTCGTCCATAAAGCTGAATACGTACAGTCTATAAAGTCAGCAGGTTTCGCATGTTTTGTTCACTAATGCGTTCCCAGTATCTTTTTTTAATTGGAGTTGACATACAATATTATATTAGTTTTAGGTGTACAGTTCCCAGAATCTTAAATAGTAACCGGCACGTGGTATTTACTGTGTATGTGCCAGAATAAATACATGAGTTAGCGAAGTGTCTGAATTCACACGTTGGATTCTACCTCTAGATGTGATTCATTTGGGTCCAAAGAAGAGGCTGGGCATATGTTTCTCTCTCTCCCCCTCCGCACACTCTTTCTTATCATTCCCTTGGTGATTCTGATGTGCGCCCTCAGTTAAGGAGCAGTAAAGCCTCCAGATAGAAGGGATCGATCCACACTGGCAAATAAAGTCCACTGGTGAGAAGCCTTAAGGAGACTGACATGACCTCGGGGAAAACTTTCTAACAATTTATGGCAATTAAAAAGCAGTTGCCTACTTCTGGAAACCGTGACTTTCCTATCACTGTTTGAGAAGAAGAAATGCAAGCAGAAGCATGGATGGATCCAGGTTGCAGAAAAAGATGCGTGAAGGGCTGACACTGGGAACACTTAAAAACAGTTTAAATATGAGGTGCCTGGGTGGCTTAGTCAGTTAAGTGTCTGCCTCTGGCTCAGGTCACGATCCCAGGGTCCTGGGATCAAGCCCCGAGTCAGGCTCCTTGCTCAGCAGGGAGCCTACTTCTCACCGTGCTCGTGCACACACACTCTCTCTCTCTCGTGCGCTCTCTCTCTCTCTCTCTCTCTCTCTCTGACAAATAGAATCTTAAAAAAACAGTTCAAGTATGACTGGAAAAGGTAAAGACAGAAACAGAAACAGGCTTCCTTGTGTTACGTTTGATTTCAGTGCACTACTCATACACATCTTCATTCCGAAGTNCTCTCTCTCTCTCTCTCTCTCTCTCTCTCTCTCTCTCTCTCTCTCTCTCTCTGTGTCTCTCTGACAAATAGAATCTTAAAAAAACAGTTCAAGTATGACTGGAAAAGGTAAAGACAGAAACAGAAACAGGCTTCCTTGTGTTACGTTTGATTTCAGTGCACTACTCATACACATCTTCATTCCGAAGTAATTTTTAGTTGCTTTTGCAGATCGACTAGTGACTCTCTAAAGTCAGCACAACCAAGGAAACCCACATATAATGGTGTCAGTTTTGTGTGGATTCAATGGTAATGGTAATAATTTGAAAATTTAAGCAGTAAGAGGTCTCTAATTTGTTAAGTGCTTAATATATGGTTCAATTATATAATGGCAGTATATAGCCAATGTCAGGAATACTAACTATAGTAGTCAATTCATATATTCACATTAAAAAGTTACAGAGTTAATTTAATAAGGACTTACTGGCTTTTCACTTAATTTTGTTTTTTTGTATCTCCTCTATTGAGACTGCCTTCAGAGTCAGACTTTGCAGTTTGTGGCCAGGCTCTTTTGGACAAAACTAATGATCATAAAACATCAGCAGTCTAATTTGGGGAACTCAGTGACTTTTTTTCTTGAGTTGTAACTCCAGATATGTTTATATTTCCAACCATAAAACTCCCTCTCTCCCAAAACGTTGACAGTATTTCATCATTCAGGAAATTCTAGTGAGGGAGTACAAATACAAACACAAGTTCAAGAGATTTCTTAAATGTTCTGAATATTAGAAAATGTTTAACATTACACAGTGATTCTTCAGATGGAAAACACTCATGTCCATCTGAAGTGTGACACATACATATTCCTATAGAAACCAGTTAGTCATTCATATATTTCGGTCATGGATCATGCATGTGGGGGAGGGATTATTTAATTACTATAGTATTTTGTGGCTCTTCCAAAATTTAACAGTGGATATATGTTCTTCACCCACTCTTGCATAAGACAATTTATAAATAGTGATTTTGGTGAGTGTGGTAGGGAAAATGATGCCACACCCAAAGATGTCCATGTCCTAATCCTGGGAACTTGTGAACATCTTAGGTGATGCACCAAAAAGGAATTCAGGTTGTAGATTGAACCAAGATTGTTTATCAGCAGGTCTGGAGATGGGAAGATTCCTCCATCCCAACAGGAAGATTGTCCAGGTAGGCCCAATGTAATCACATGGGTCCTTAGAAATGGAAGATCAGGTACAAGAGACAGAACCAAAGAATCGGTAGCATGAAAAGGACTTGACCAAATGTTGCTGGCTTTGAAGATGAAGGAAGGAAGCCATGAGTCAGGGAATGATGGCAGCCTCTAGAATCCCTGAGTGTCCCTCTCCCTTGAGTGTCCAGTATGAATGCAGCCCAGCTAACACCTTGACTTTAATGCAGTGAGATCCGTTTTAGACTTCTGACCTCTAAGTTAGTGTTAAGGCACGACGTTTTTGGTAATTTGTTACAGCAGTAACAGGAAATTAAAACAATCAGCAGGCATTTTCGCAGTCATAATCCCATCGAAACGGTTTGACAAATGATAATGATGTTTTCTAGTATCTTCACTGGCATTTGTACACATAATTATAGTTTACTAAAATACTTAACATGTCTTGAATGAGACCTATCTATCAGCCAATAAGAGTTTAAAATTTTTCATCAAGAACGCTCTTTTTTGAATTTTGAGAAAAGTATCTGATGGGCACAGATCTCCAAGGTGTTTATGTTAAGTTGCCTACCTAATGTGAAACTTCTAAAACAAAACAGCATCTGTAACAGTTCTGAATAGAAGATGAAGGATGACATGCAGTGTCCCTCAACCCACTGAACATTTCTAATTAAGATAAATGCTACCCAGAGCTATAATTATGACAAAATGCACACTGCACAGGAACCATTTTTTTACTTCAGCAATTAGTTAGCCATGGGTATATCTTGCTTAATAGCTGAATCTAACCTCCAAAAGTTTAATTTATTCTTTTCTCTAATTACTGTATCAAATAGTAAATAGTTTGTGTAATCACTAGAGAGTTCTCAAAAAATTAATATGGAACTCTACCTTTTCTTTTGTGAATTCAGTCCTTAGTATGTACAATAAAGATAACTCCAGATAAAAAAAGGATTTGTGCATGAGGATTTCACAGGTTTTTGCCTTTGCAACTCCAGCTACATGAATTCATCCCCGCCTTGCCACTGGAGCCACACCAGATAGGGCCACTGCAGGCACCCCGGCCCTAGGGTCTGGTGCAACAACCACGCACGACCTCACAGCCCCTCAGGCCATGCTGTACCTATGCCACCACACATAGCCCCCAGTGGCTGTGAGCATGAACACTACCAGCTCCAGTCCCTAAAGCTGTCCATGTACTCTCCATCAGCCTTGGCCCCTGCAGCCAGTCCCTAAAGCCAAATACATGCTTATCACTGGTCCTGGCCCCCAATACCACCTGCCCCAGTTTCTCACTGCTGGACCCAGAGGTGCCACTGGGGACTCCAAGAGCCACTGTAGCCAATGGGACCCCCTGAAGTTCTTGCCTCCAAAGACCACAGAGTTACCAATATCACAGACCCAGCTAACTCAGCGGCTGAGACACGACACCCCCGGGGACCAGAGACATAACATGCCCTCAAGCATTGGCACCTGCACCGCTAAACCTGACATCACAGTGTCGCCAGCATAGCACCTCCGCACCACCACCAGGCGAAGCTCTTTCTTTACTGAAGCCAGTCCATAAAGCCTAGAAGAGTCAACTGCTTCTTCTAATGCAGAGGTACCTACATAAGGCTGTAAAAATAATGAGGAATCAGGGAAACATGACATGACTAAAGAACACAATAACCCACCTCTAAGAAATGGATATCTATAAATTCCTGACAAACAAGTCAAAATGACTGTTTCAAAGAAACTTAGTGAGCTATAAGAATACAATGACTGCAACTTAAAAATGCAATTGAGAACTTCAACAGCAGACCTGATCAGACAGAAGAATCAGTGAACTCAAAGTAGGTCATGCGGAATTATCCAGTCAGAGAAAAAGAAAAAAAACCTGAAAGACATCATCAACAGAGCTAATATTTACATTTATGAGAGTTCTAGCATAAGAGAGAAAAAAAGGGCAGAAAGCTACTTGAAAGAAATAATGGTGGAAAATTACTCAAGTAAGAGAAGAGATAAGTATATCCAAGTACAGTCCCCCAAACAGGTTCAATCCAAGGAAGAATTTAGAGACAAATTATAGTCAAACTGTCAAAAATCAAAGACAAAGAATTTTTTAATTCCAGTTACTTAACATACAGTGTTATATTAGCTTCATCAATATAGTGAAATAAGTGAAGCAGAGAAAGTCAATTATCATATAGTTTCAGTTACTTGTGGAGCATAAGGAATAACATGGAGGACATTAGGAGAAGGAATGGGAAAGTGAACTGGGGTAAATCGGAGGGGGAGATGAACCATGAGAGACTGTGGACTCTGAGAAACAAACTGAGGGTTATGGAGGGTAGCGGGGATGGGTAAGGCTGGTGGTAGGTATTAAGGAGGGCATGTATTACATGGAGCACTGGGTGTGGTGCATAAACAATGAATCTTAGAACACTGAAAAAATAAAAAAAATAACGTGTAAAAAAATATATACTGATTTGACAGTTTCATACAGCACCCAGTGCTCATTAAGACAGGCACACTCCTTAATCCCCATCACCTATCACACCCACCCCTCTTAGTAACCATTGGTTTCTCTTCTATAACTAAAGGTCTGTTTCTTGCTTTGACTCTCTCTCTCTCATTTTTTTCTGTGTTTGCTTTGTTTCTTAAATTCCACGTGAGTGAAGTCATATGGTATTTGTCTTTCTCTGACTGACTACATTTAGCATTATACTCTCTAGGGCACGAAGTATAACGGTATGGAGGTTCCTCACAAAATTAAATAGGGAACTACCACTGATGATCTCACTGTGGGTGTATATCTAAAGGAAATGAAATCACTATCTTGAAGAGATATGTTCGTTGCAGCATTATTCCCAACAGTGAAGACATAGAAACATCCTGTGTTAATCAATGGGAATGGATAAAGATATACAACTGAGTGTTTATGAATATGGAGGTACACACATACACACACACACATACACACAGCTGAATATNGACATAGAAACATCCTGTGTTAATCAATGGGAATGGATAAAGATATACAACTGAGTGTTTATAAATATGGAGGTACACACATACACACACACATACACACAGCTGAATATTATTCAGCCTTAAAAAAGAAGGAAATCTTACCATCATCAGGATGAACCTGGAGGACATTACGCTAAGTGAAATAAACTAGATACAGAAAAGCAAACACTCATGATCTCATTATAATTGGTATCAGAAGAAAATTTTGAATTTATAGTAACAGAGAGTACAATGGTGGCTACTAGAGGCTGAAGAACTGGAGGAAAGGGGAGATAATGATCAAAGGGTACAAACTTTCAGTTATAAAATAAAAAGTTCTAGAGACCTAACGCACAACATGGTGACTATATTTAACAATAATGTATTGTACACTTGAAATTTGCCAACAGAGTAGATCTCAAGTCTTCTCCTCCATCCCTTACAAAAAGGTAACTACGTGAGTTGATGGATATGGATATGTTTATTAGTTTGATAACAGTTATCATTTCAAAATATATACATATATCAAAACAATACACTATACACCTTACATGTATAATTTTTATTTGTCAGATATACCTCAGTAAATCTTGGAAAAAGAGAATTTGTTCAGTATTTCCTTTTGATTCAGAATGTGATGGAAACTAGGAAGGGTAGTAAGGGGACGATGAGGGAAGTGTGACTTTGCTGATACATTCCCCAGTGGCATGGGTGAAAAGTATCTATATATCTGTATATCTCTATCTGTATCTCTATCTATATCTATATTTATATCTATATATCTATCAAACCCACAGTCTTTTAAAGACTCTGCAAGTCACCCTAAGGAAAAAGAGCTAATAGAGAAACATCTATTCAAGGAAATCTGTGAAAATTTGATAAGAAAGGGGAAAATCTGTGGTATTTGAACCAAGATCACTCCTTCCTTCACCCCTCTTAGTCAATGAAGCAGAGACTCCAACTCCATTTCTCTTTTGAGCAGTTTATCCAGCTACTCTTCCAGGACCTAACTTCCAGTATAGACTCATCATACCATAGGACACCATCAGGTGAGAAGTACTTGGCCACAAGAGCAACATGCAGAAGAATGAAACTGGACCACTTTCTTACACCATACACAAAAATAAATTCAAAATATTTGAAAGACCTACATGTGAGACAGGAAACCATCAAAATCTTAGAGGAGAACACAGGGAGCAACCTCTCTGACCTTGGCCGTAGCACCTTCTTACTAGACACATCTCCAGAGGCAAGGGAAACAAAAGTAAAAATTAACTAGTAGGACTGCATCAAGATAAAAAGCTTCTGCACAGTGAAGGAAACAATCAATGACACTAAAAGGCAACCGATGGAATGGTAGAAGATACTTGCAAATGACTTCTGATAAAGGGTTAGTATCCAAAATCTATGAAGAACTTATTAAACTGAACACCCAAAAGCCAAACAATCCGGTTAAGAAATGGGCAGAGGACATGATCCAGATGGCCAACAGACACATGAAAAGATGCTCAACATCACGCATCATCAGGGAAATACAAATGAAAATCACATTGAGATATCATCTCGCACCTTTCAGAATGGCTAAAATTAACAACACAGGAAAGAACAAACGTTGGCGAGGATGTGGAGAAAGGGGATCCCTCGTGCATTGGTGGGAATGTGACTAGCGCAGCCACTCTGGAAAATGGTATGGAGGTTCCTCACAATGTTAAAAGACAAAGAGCTACCCTACAACCCAGCAATTGCACTACTAGGTATTTACCCAAAGGATACAACAATACTGATTCAAAGGGACACATACACCCCAGTGTTTATAGCTGCATTATCCACAACAGGTCAGTTATGGAAAGAGCCCAAATGTCCATCAATTGATGAATGGATAAAGAAGTGGTACACACACACACACACACACACACACACACACACACACACACACTACACAGCCATCAAAAAGAATGAAATCTTGCCATTTGCAAAGACACGAATGGTGCCAGAGTATTATGCTAAGTGAAATAAGGCATTCACTCCTACATGGAATTTAAGAAACAAAACAGATGAACATAAGGGAGGGGGGGTGGAAAGAGAGGAAGGCAAACCATAAGAGACTCTTAACCACGGAGAACAAATTGAAGGTTGCTAGAGGGGAGGAGAGTGGGGGACGGCTTAAATGGATCCTGGGTATTAAGGAGGACCCTTGTGATGAGCACTGGGTGTTGTACAGAAGTGAGGAATCACTAAATTCTACTCCTGAAACCAGCATTACACTATATGTTAACTAGCTCAAATTTAAATAAAGACGTGAAACATGAAATAAAAAAAAGAAAGACAGACTTGGCTTCTTTGCCTCACCCCACTAACGTTTGTGTGGACGCCGTCAACAGGGAAGGGGGATCCGTGAATGGTACTGGGTGATGACAAAAGAATGGTACTAGTAAAGGAGATGTTAGCAAAGAGATGTTGCTAAGCTGTAAGATGCTCTGTCCATTCAGCTCTGGCCTACTTCCAGCTTATGCAGTAGATCCAGTTTGGGCCATTTGGCAGCCTAAGAGTATTATCTTCAAAGCAGGTATAGGACCCACTGACAGGTGAGGAGACACAAAGCATGTTATTTCTACCATCTTCATTTCTACTGTTAGCACAGGCCTCTTACCAATAGTCCTATGAGAGCATCTGAGTAATTTTGCTTTACTTTGCTAGAGTGCAAAGCCGCCCGATTATTTCAGTGTCTTCTCCAAGTGAGGGTTTAACAAAAAGCAAAGTACACCTTTGCCACAAATTTCAATGAGTAGATACTGGACTGTGCACATTTGTAAAGTCTGTAGTCTATGGTTGCTTCTTTCCCTGCCACGTTCTGTTTTCTATTTCACACATCCTGTAACTCCCTATATTCTGGAGCTAATGAAAACGGACACGAAGTGGGGCACCTGGCTGGTTCAGTCGGAAGAGCTGTGACTCCTGATCTTGGGGTCGTTGGTTTGAGCCCCATGTTGGGTGTAGAGATTACTTAAAAATAAAATCTTAAAAAAATCGACACAAAGTAACCGATTAGGAGTATGTATATTTTAAAACTTTTAGAATAAACATGCAGACCATTGGATTATGGAAATTTTACACAAAGTTAGGTCAGGCTTTCCAATTCTTTAAGATTTTATTTATTTGTCAGAGAAAGAGGCGGGGGAGGGAGGGAGGAAGGGGGAGAGAGAGCGAGCACAAGCACTGGGAGTGGCAGGCAGAGCAGGGAAAGGGAGAAGCAGCCTCCCCACTGAGCAAGAAGCCCAACATGGGACTCAATCCCAGGACTTCCCAGATTATGACCTGAGCCCAAAGCAACGCTTAACTGACCGAGCCACCCGGGTACCCCAGGCTTTCCAATTTTTTATGCTTTCATTTCTTAGAACTCTTTTCCTAACAGATGAGACTATGCCTGTAGAGCCCATGTTGGTTGCTCAGAACTCATTAGTCAAAAAAGAACACGCTTCACTTACGGATGTAGAGAACCCTTACCTTGCTTGATGACAAGTGAAGTGACGCACTATTGTCCTGTCACCTTGGCTGTCTACTACAAAGTTCCGTAAACTCATTCTGGTCAACCACTCAAAAATAATGTCACTAAGGCATTCTGGCCTGGAAGTGGAGACACACCCCTGGCAGAAACATGTTGGAAACAATGTTTCCTTTGTTCAGAAAAATTTGTAAATGCCAGTTCCAGAAACAAAATAAATGAAACTAAACCAAAAGAAAATTAAACAGTGCTGCACATAAAGCAACTTGCAGTGTTTTGTGCCACTAATCATTTGATATGGCTTTGTTTTACGATGCCAGCAGGTCAATACTGTTGTGACGCAGCTATACGAGACCGTAGCAAATCCTTTATTTCCTTGTTATAATTGTAGCTTACTGACAACTACGACACGGAGCAGGGATACTTAAGCCACTCTTTTGCCCAGAGGTTGAGCTCCCTGCTCAGTTTCTTCTTCACTTTCATGCAGGGGCTGTTTCACTACATTTTCCTTTTAATTAGTTTAAAAATCCCATGCTTTCTTTTGGTTATTAACCACTGATCCCAATTTGTCTTGTGAACCCTGCAAGCCAGTGGTCCAGTGCAAACCCGTACACATGTCAGTTCGTTCCATCTGCGACAATGCTCATATCCTGCCTGGCCATGTCTAGGGTACTCTCCCACCAACACAACTTGTCATCCCTGTCCACTAACACAATCTTCTAGCTTCTTCTCCCCACTACCAATTCAGCCCCAAGGGCAGGTAAATTGGATNTAAAAAAAAGAAAGACAGACTTGGCTTCTTTGCCTCACCCCACTAACGTTTGTGTGGACGCCATCAACAGGGAAGGGGGATCTCTAAGTTAAAGACCCTTTCCCAACATGATCCTCTAAATCCTCAAGCAACAAAGTCGGGGCACAAGGTGCATACTGTTAATCAGTGAAGTGACTTGGGGGAAGCCACATTCACACTGATTCTAAGAACATGAGTAAGCAATACTTAACTGGTGTGTGGCTGTAAGAGAATGAGTGTTGATTGTCCATTGGTTTCTGAAGTTTTCTGCTGAAACAGTGACACTGGAATTGGGTATCAGCTTACTCTGCTGCACAATGAATAACTATCAAATATAGGTCATTTAAATTTCTTTTGGGCAATTAAATTGAATAGTTTGACCAGTCAGCTTTCTGGAGGATTGGTATAAAGCCCTTATTTGGTCTTGAAATTCTTCTTCTGGCTATTTGCATTGATTAAAGCAGGCATGACATTTCCTTATTACTATCTCTTGCCTAATCCTAGATTACACTTGAACCATTTCTCACCCTCTCGGCCCTAAGTGACCCACTGTTATATTTCACATGTAAACACTTTTATATGATTAGTATTTGGAACTAGACTTTGAATGGCTCTACACTTTGCCCCTAATAAGGGCTGCAAGGCAATGACAAACAATTAAATCGTCTCTGAACACGGAAACTCACAAATTCTGAAATCAGAATTCAGTCTTGGTGTAAGTCCTGGCAAATGCAGAGTTACAGCACCAAAGTGCTTGACATTGAAGCACATTCGACCCAGCTAACCAGGCAGTCCCCGTGCCTACAGCACAACCTAACAGGACCAGCTCCTCTGCCTTTTAAATCATGCAAGCATTGAGCACTGCAGTGTGGGTCAAATTCTCTTCCATTTTAGCAGATGTCAGCAGAGAGACACCAGGCATCCTTCCCTGGGCCCCTGCGATCACAGTAGATAATCTGGTTATTGTTCCATATTTAAGTAGAAAACCCACAGAGACTTGCTAACTAGGGGTAGAAAAATTCACTGAGTCACTAAGGGGAGTCTTCCTTCTGCTTTTATACCTGAGTGGGGACGGTGGAAGTGATCCAGGCAAACCATACACACTCATTTGGAATATTCCCTGGACTTCACAGTCCCGCTCTTTACCGTCAGTCCAGAGGGTGTGGCTTAACTTAAACCCTATGAAATTTAAGAATGTGAAGCTTTAACAATTATGAATCAACCTAAGAGTCATTAACTTAAAACGGCCCCAAAGAGACTGACAGGTGAAAGTATATAAAAATGGATTTATGGCCTCCTCAAGGTCTCATGGTGGTAGTTCTCTAGGGATTTCTCTTCCATTCAGTTATGCACTAAAGCCCTGCCTTGTGTACAAGCCAGACACCATCACTGTCACTTCCCCACTAGTTGACAAGTTCTCTTTAACCATAATGCCTGTACTTGTGACATTTCCCAGAGATTTCCGATTCAAGCCGCCTGACACCTGTGCGTTTGCTTGGAGCTTTGATTATTGGGTATCTTTAGAACGGTGCAGCATTTGCTTTCAGCCTGGTTGGTGGCCCACTTTCAATGCAAACCAAGATCCCAGGCTGTCTGCAAACCGTGAATATAAAGGTGGAGGAGGTGGCCTGAGAAAGCCAAGAAGAGAGAGCACAATCTTTCCAGAAAAGAAAATCTGGGAGTCTGCCTCCCAGAAGTCCTGTGGCAGTAAATGCTGGCCCTGAGTTTCTGGAAGCCACCTATGGCATATAATCAAGCGTAATTTTCCGGATTGCTTCAGAAGTAATTAGGGAGGACCTCCCCACCCAAGACCTCTACCTAATTAGAAGTATCTGGTGAGAAGGTATTTGCGTAACTTCAAGTCACATTATGTCATGAGGACATCTGCACTGATGAAAACTGACATTTACCATAAAAAACAACAACAACAAAAAACAGCACATTGAAACCAGGGGTCATGAGAAACTCACAGCTGAGGATTTGGGAACCTGTTTTAATTGATGAGACACAGCGGCTGTGCCTCATGAAGCAAATCAGAGCATGAAGCGCGAGGAGTGTAAATATGCAGAGGTCAGAATATCACAGCAAGAGGCAGAGCTGCAGACACTGTGCTTGGTACAGGTCCCCTGGCTTCGGTTTCTAGCTCCTCTCTCCTCTCTTCCCTGGGGATGTAGAAATCAGAACTTAGAGGGGAAACTTCTCTCTCTTGCTCTCCCATTCTGATATTTGCCGTGCCATTTCTACTTATTAGAGAACTACCACCAAGTAGTATGATTTGGGGACAATTGAAAAGCCTGGAGAATAAGCAATTTTGCAGTTGATTCTCAGGAGCATGACATCATTTCATGTGACTGCATTTGCCTTTCAGTAATTAGAGTTGTCTTAAAATTACACCAATATGGGGCACCTGGGTGGCTCAGTGAGTTAAGCCTCTGCCTTCACCTCAGGTCATGATCTCAGGGTCCTGGGATCAAGGCCCGTATCCGGCTCTCTGCTCAGCAGGGAGCCTGCTTCCCCCTTCTCTCTCTGCCTGCATCTCTGCCTACTTGTGATCCTCTCTCTCTGTGTCAAATAAATAAATAAAATCTTTAAAAAAAATTACACCAATAACTGCTGCTTCTTATATGTCCAGCATTGCCCTATGCCTTTCACATGTATTACTTCTTCCAATCCTTACAAAAATCCTCTGAAGTAGGTGCTCTTATCATCTCCGTATTAATTGTTAAGAATCAGGGCCTAAGTGCTGGAGTAATTTGTTTTAGATCATGCAACTTGTAAATTCAAGATTTAAATGTGGCTAACCTGGCTTCAGAGCCTGTATATTCGTTGCTAGTTCCTCAGGCTAATGTGTCTACATTCTCTCTCTCTCTCTCTCTCTCTCTCTCTCTCTCTCTCTCACACACACACACACACACACACACACACACACACACTCTCACACAGACAGAAAAGAGGATTCTAAATGGGTCATCGAGGGCTTTCAGTGACTCTCAAATACATTTTACAGTTACTCCCACCAAATGCTGGAAAGAAGCACCACTTCTTATCAATGACCTAGATTTCCTGAAATACTTTATTCACTCTTTGATAGAAAAGAAAAAAAAAGGTAAATAGGATGGTTAGTACATGTGTTTGACATGTTACTTTTTTCTAGTTTTGGTGAGGTTTAGTTGATATGTAACACTGTGTACACAGAAGGTGTACAAAGTGATAATTGGATACCTTATGTATATATTGTGAAATGCTTGCCAAAATAAGATCAGTTAGCGTATCTATCACCTCACATAGTTTTCATTTTTGCTGCTGTAGTGAGGACAGTTAAGATCTAGCAACTTTCAAGTATGCAGTATTGTCAACTACAATCACTATGCTATCTATGACTTCCCTAGACATTATTCCTTTTATAACTGGAAGTTTGTACCCACTGACTAACCTATTTTCCACACCCCCAGCCACAGGTTACTGCCAATCTATTCCCTGTATCTATGAGTTTGGCTTTTTTATATTTCACAGTTAAGTGAGTCAGACACTATTTGTTACTTTCTAGTTTATTTCACTTAGAATAATGCCCTCGAGGTCCATCCATGTTATCACGAATGGCAGGATTTCCTTTTTTATGGTTGAATAATATTCCAGTGGGTGTGTGCATACTACATTTGCTTTTTTTTTTTTAAGATTTTATTTATTTACTTGACAGAGAGAGAGAGAGCACAAGCAGGGGGAGCAGCAGGCAGAGGGAGAAGGAGAAGCAAGCTCCCCGAGGAGCAGGTAGCCCAATGCAGGGCTCAATCCCGGGACCCTGAGATCATGACCTGAGCCGAAGGCAGCCACCCAACCGACTGAGCCACCCAGGCACCCCTACATTTTATCAATTCATCCATTGGTGGACATTTTGATAGTTTCCATGTCTTTCTTGGCTATTGTGAATAATGATGCAATGAAAGTGCAGACAGGTCTCTGACACAGTGATTTAACTTCTGATATATACTCAGAAGTGGGAGTCAGAAGTGGCAGTGCAAGAGCTCCTAGGTGTCTCAGTCAGTTAAGCATCTAGCTTCCACTGGGATCATGATCCTGGGATGGAGTCCTGCCTCAGGCTTCCTGCTCCACGGGGAGTCTGCTTCCCTCTCTGCCCCTCCCCCCACTCCCCTGTCTCTCTCACACATGCATGCATGTGTGCTCTCAAATAAATAAACTCTTAAAAAAAAAGAACTGGGAGTGCTGGATCATGTGACAGTGCGCCATCTTTAATTTTGGGAGAAAACTCCACACTGTTTCCATCATGGTTATACCAACTTATATCCCCACCAACAGTGCACAAGGGTTCCTTTTTCTCCACTCCACATCTTCACTAGCACTTGTTATCTCTTTTTGATAACAGCCATTCTAAAAACATAAGGTATTATTTCATTGGAGTTTTGATTTGAGTGTCCTGATGATTAATGATGTTGAGAACCTTCCCATGAGCTTACTGGCCATTCGGCTATCTTCTTAGGAAAAATGTCTAGTCAGCCAATCTGCCCATTTTTTAACCAGTTAGTTTTTATTTATTGGCTATAGGGTTGTGTGAGTTCTTTAAATATTTTGGATATTAGCCATTAGATCTATTATTTGCAAATATTTTCTCCCATTCCATAGATTGCCTTTTCATTTTGTTGATTATTCCTTTCACTGTGTCAAAGTTTTCCAGTCTGACGTAGTCCCACTTGTTCATTTTTGCTTTTGTTACCTGCGCTTTTGGTGTCAAGTCCAAAACATCTTTGCCAAGTCCAGTGTAAAGAAGCTTTTTCCCTGAGTTTTCTTCAAGGAATTGTATGGTTTTAGCTCTTCTGTTCAAGTTAATTCATTTCAAGCTAATTTTTGTGAGTGGTATAAGATAGGGGTCCAAAACTGCTGGTTGCCAGAGGGGTGGGGGGTTGGGGGAATGGGTGAAAGAGGTAAGGGGATTAACAGGTGCAAACTTCCAGTAATAGAATAAAGAAGCCACAATGTTGAAAGGTACAATGTGGGGAATATAGTCAATAATATTGTAATGGCATTGCATGGTGATGGATGCTGACTGCACTTATTGTAGTGAGTATAGCTTAATGTATAGAATTGATGAATCACTACGCTGTACACCTGAAACGAATACAGCATTGTATGTCAACTATACTTCAGTGAAAAAAAAGACAGGGGTCCAAAAGCATTCTTTTGTATGTGGAGATCTAGTTTTCCCAACACCATTCACTGAAGAGATTATCCTTTCCCCAAGGAGTATTCCTGGCTCCTTTGACAAACATCAGTTGATCATACGTGTGTCAGGTTATTTCTAGGCTCTTGATTCTGGTCCACTGGTCTGTGTGTCCGGTTTTATATCAGTACCATAATGTTTTGTCATTATAGGTCTGTAATATAACTTGAAATCAGGAAGTATGATGCCTCCAGCTTTGTTCTTTCTCGAGAAAGTTTTGGTTACTGGGGATCTTTTGTGGTTCCACGTTAATTGTAGGATTGTTTTTCCTATTTCTGTGAAAAATGCACTGGAAATGTGATAGGGACTGCACTGAATCTGTAGATGGCTTAGGACAGTATGGACATTTTTACAATATAACTATTTCAACCCATGAACACGTGATATCTTTCCATTTATTTGTATCTTTCTCAATTTCTTTAATCAGTATCTTATAATTTTCAGTGTATAAATCTTTCATCCCCTTGGTTAAGTTTATTCCTAAGTATTTTGGTTTTGATACTGTTATGATATTTATTTATTTTCAGGTATTTTTAGTGTATAAAATGCAACTGATTTTGGTATGTTGATTTTGTATCCTGAAACTACTAAATTTTAAAAATTCTAACAGGTTTTCAGTGGATTC
Organism: Ailurus styani; assembly: GCA_002007465.1. Classification (NCBI taxonomy): domain Eukaryota; kingdom Metazoa; phylum Chordata; class Mammalia; order Carnivora; family Ailuridae; genus Ailurus; species Ailurus styani. The sequence continues at coordinate 1,626,681 of LNAC01000391.1, read as the reverse complement.
TTAAGGTTTCTCTATGTACATGATCATGTCATACTGACATGACACATGTGACATGACATACATACATGACACTTAAGTATACTTCTTCCTTTGTAATTTGCATGCCTTTTGTTTTGTTTTGCTTTTTTCTTGCCTAGCTGCTCAGGCTAGGACCTTCCAGTACTGTGTTGAATAGGAGTGATGACAGTGGACACACTTGTTTTTTTCCTGATTTCAGAGAAAAGCTTTCAGTCTTTTACCTCTGAGTGTGGTGTTAGCTGTGGGTTTGTCACAGATAGAAGGCCTTTATTGTGAAGTATGTTTCTTCTGTATCCCCTTCGTTGAAGGATTTTATCACGAAAGGATATATATTTTTTTCAAGTGTTTTTCCTACATCTACCGAGATGATGACTTTTATCTTTCATTCTATTAATGTGGTATATCACATATATTGATCTGCATATGCTGAACCATCCTTCCATCCCAGGGATAACTCCCACTTGTTCATGATACATGAGCCTTCTAACACTGCTGAATTCAGTTTGCTAATATTTTGTTGAAAATTTTTGCATCTATACTTATGAAGGATATTTGTCTGTAGTTTTTTTTTTTAAAAAAAGACTTTTATTTATTTATTTGACACAGAGAGAGATCACAAGTAGGCAGAGAGGCAGGTAGAGAAAGAGGAGGAAGCAGGCTCCCTCCCGAGCAGGGAGCCCAATGCAGGGCTCGATCCCAGGACCCTGAGACCATGACCTGAGCCGAAGGCAGAGGCTTTAACCCACAGAGCCATCCAGGTGCCCCTGTAGTTTTCTTTTCTTATAGTGTCCTTTGGTATCAGAGTAAAACTGGCCTAATAAAATTTGTTTGGGACTGTTCCCTCTTCTTCTATTTTATTTTTTTAGAAGAGTTTGAGAAGAATTGGTGTTAATTGTTCTTTAAATATTTGGTAGAATTCACTGATGAAGGCATCTAGTCCTGGGATTTTCTTTGTAGGGAAGTTGTTGATTACGGATTCAGTCTCTCATTACTGTTCTGTTCAGATCCTCTATTCTTCATGATTTAGTATTCATAGGTTGTATATTTCTACAAATTTGTCCATTTTTTCCAAGGTATTAAATTTGTTGGCATGTGGCTGTTCACAATAGTCTCTTACAATCCTTTGTGTTACTGTGATATCAGTTGTAATGTCGTCTCTTTTCTGATTTTGAGTCCTCTGTCTTTTTGGGGGGTAAATTTAGCAAAAATGTTGTTGATTTTTGTTTATCTTTAAAAAAAAAAAACACCAACTCAATTTTGCTCATCTTTTCTGTTTTCCTGTTCCCTGTTTCATTTACTTCTGCACTTACTAGTATCACCTTCCTTTTGCTAAGTCTAGGCTTCATTTGTTATTATTTTTCTAGTTTCTTCAGGTATAAACTTAGGCTGTTTATTGCCTATGTTTCTTTTTTCTTAATGTAGGCATTTGTCATTATAACTTCCCTATGAGAATCGCTTTTGCTATATCCCATATTTAGGTATTTTGTGTTTCCATTTTTATTCGTTTGAAGATATTTTTTCTTTGGTCTGTTTGTTGTTCAGGAGCAGGGGAAAGTGTATAGGGTTTCTTTTGAAGTGATTAACACATTCTAAAATTGACTTTGTTGATGGCTGCACATATTTGTGAATATACTAAAGACAAATGAATTATACATTTTAAATAAGTGAACTATATGGTATGTGAATTAGGTCTCAATTGAGTCTTTTTTTTTTAAAGAGATGATTAGGATATCTTTTGAATTTAAGAATTTTCCCAGAAAATGAGGCACCACCGAACATGGAATAAAGAGTTGTTGTGAGAAATAAACACCAAATCTAGGATCAGAAAGACCTAGTTTCAAATACCAGCCCAGTCCCTAATTATTTTCATAGCCTTCAGCAAACCATGTGACCTTCTTTTGTCCCATTATTCTCTTCTGTACAATGGAAATGGTAATACATGCTACAGAAAGCTCAAAAAGTTGTTTTGACAACAAAATTCACAGAATAAACACACATTATCAATAATAAAGTAACATAGAAATTCATAGACTTCTTGTACAAATTTCTGGATTCCTCGGATGTCCTCAAAACAAGGACTGAGCAATAATATTTTTCAAATGCCTTCTATAAACAAATGAGAGCTTCATGGCTCATGTTTTGAGAGACGGAAACAGAATTTTTCCCCTTCTGGAGATAATCTGGTTCATCTAATTATCTAACCTCATTCTTACTCCAAAGCACAATGCATATATTCTATGGGTATACACAGTACTCTCTGTTCATCTTTTCTGACTATCCCAGTGTGTTTTTCAGAACCCAGGGCAGAAAATATTCTCATACTATTTAAATCTAAGAAAGCATAAATATGGTGTGTGGCATGAAAAGAATGATGTAAGCTATCTTCAGATATTATTATATCTTTATCTGACCCAGGAGGTTGAATTAAGTCATTAAGATTCACTCTTCTGTTCTCCATATCTCAACTTTGCTTTTCTTTTTGTTGGATTTATCCCTAGATTATTTTTTCCCTTGTGGGTGCAGAGATGCTGCTCCAAGTACACACTACTCTTAGAGCTAGATATTCTGGACACAAAAAAGCCCCTCTTTCCCAACAGTTGCAGCAAAGGTAGTGGAGTAGAATCTGACTGATCTGACTGGGTCACTCTCTCTCCAACTCTCAGCCAATCACGATCTGCACCTGAATGTGTGTGCATGTACACGTGTGTGTGTGTGTGTGTCTGTCTGTATATGTATGGGCAGGGGAAAATAGGGTATTCTCATAAGTCAAACTTAATCATGTATCCACTCTTATAATGGCATAGCAACATAAGAGCACAGTATTTCTTTAAAAAAGAGACAGAAAGTAAGGACATCACCAATATGGTGGAGTAGTGGATTCCAGCCGCCATCCTGCTATAAAAAACAATTCGACAGCTATCCACAAATTAAAATAGCTTTGGGAGAGCTGAGATGTCCACTTCAGAGCTTCAGTAATATAGTGGAGCAAAAAATTCCTTTGAATAAAGGCATAAAAAACATAGGAGGAATAGTTTCATTTTGCCTGCATCATCCTATCCCCCACGCCAGTACTTTCAGCACCAAGAGGGAATTTCCTGGCCCCAACAGAATTTCCCTTGGTGGGAAAACAAGAATAGAGTGAACATAAGGTTCTAAGGATCACGAAGAATGATACTACCAAACATGACATCACCAAAGGAACAAAGTAAATGTCTAATAACTGACCACAGAGAAATGGAGATCTATGAATTACCCAATACAGAATTTAAAATAATTGTTCTAAAGCTGTTCAGATACCTACAAGAGAAGGGAATCAAAGCATATCACTACAGAAAATCATCAATTCACAAAAGAAGGACAGCAAAAGAGGAAAAAACTAACAAAGGATCTATAAAACACACAGAAAATTGACAGGATGATATTAGTAACTCCTTACCTGTCAATGATAATTTTAAATGTAAATGGGTGAAATTCTTTAATCAAAGGCCTGACGGTCAGAGGAGAGGAGTAAACTTCAAAAAAAGCTATTTGAACGTATAATATGAAAAAGTATGTTTATAGCCGACATTTGAAAAGGGTTGTGGTGTTATTCCAATAAAACATTAATGATCTTTCATCTTGTTGAGGTTTTAACTTTATTTCTCTAATTCATGTTATATATCACAATGGAAGTATTGAGTTATTTATTAATGTCTAACTCCCTACCGGGAATATATACTCCTTAAAAGGATTTTCTGTGAAACACCCGGACAGTGCCTGGTACACAGTAATGTTGCAATGGCAGTTCTCACTAAGTGTCAGTGAGAGGTGGTCAAGGGCTGGAGGACCTGGGTGAGGACAGCCCAGAGTGGGCAGATGAAGGGCCATGCCAGCCTTTGTCTCTGTAGCTAAGTTTCTCCGGCCGGAGTCGGGAATTTCTCGGCCTTGCCTTCCTACTGTGGGTGGGTTTTGGCTAAAATAGGTTTGGGGGAGTGTGCTTTCAGCTCTTGGGGCTAATGCTGTGGAAAATAAGTTCACGTCCTGAGGATAGAAAACGAGGTACGAGTTACCAAGAATCGTGTTGCCACAAGGGAGGAGGGGAGTGCTCGGGCGCCAGCAGCTGAGCTACCGCAACACACCCAATTCCTCACGATGCAAATTACCCTAAACTGTCCTAAAAGCCAAGAGCCCAGCCACGAACTGCCCTGTGGGCAGCAGCCAAGTGCAGGGGGCGGGTCCTCAGGTAGCAGAGGGGATCCCTCCGTGACACGGCGGCAGGAGGAAGGGGTGCTGGTGGGGCACTTCTGAAAAGTGTCTCAGTGTCTGCCCAGGACAGTCTTAAGGATCTTTGTTTCTACCGCGACTTGTCTCCTTGGCCCCTGACGGACGACAGCACAGACTTTCAGGGAGGGGCGCATTTCTTCAGCGAGGGTGGTCAGGAAGCCGGGCTGTTCCTCCCGGACAGCTCCCGAGACCACCCTCGCGGATGCCGAGGCCTGGGGATTCTGAGAGAGAGTGACTGCGAACATTCAGACAGTCGCGGCTTCCAGGACTGGACTAAACTCACCTCAACCAGCTGAGAAAGGACCCTACGAGACAGGGGTGCAGGCTCATGGGTGTCGGCTATAGAAGCGTGCTCCTGAGCCTTTGATCAAGGATGCTACTAGAATGATCTAACAACAAACACTATAGATATAAAATATAAAATCAATAGAAAACAGCAGATATATTGGCACAAGTACCGACCAACCAGGACAGCTGGAGAAGGTACTTTAGGGTCCTGGCTCTGTGAGGGACTGATTCTCTAGTCACTGGGCCCCGGGGGGACAGGGTGAGGGTGTCAGAACACTCAGGTAACCCAGAACAGTCCCCGTGCGTTAACCGGCATGGTACGTGACAATGTGAACTAGTTGTCCTGCATCAGGACTTTCCCTTGGCACCACAAACTCCAGGTCACCAGTCACTTACATGGCGTCTCTGTGTGAATTAGAAGGTAGCTTCTCAGAGTGAAAAGGTGCTGCCTCTAGGGGAATGATCTGGAAAAGCTACGTGACTCACCCCATGAGAAACATTTCCCCCTCGTGAGAAGACTCAGAAAGAAGTGCCCCTTTTCCAGATGCAGCATGGGGTTTGCATGTTGGAGAAGAGAATCGGGGCTACATTTCGGTGTCCCCACCCCAGTGACTGGGCACCACGTGCAGTGCACAAACCGCACACCTGTTCAAGGTGGCCCTGCCGAACCCTGGTTACACTCCTCAAGCTTAGTTTCCCACTTCATCTCCCAAACTTATTTCCTCTCCTTTCCTGCATGAACCCCATACCCCTACCTGTTAAATACTGTCAAAAGTTTAGACTTCCTACCTGTTAAAACCAAGCTGGCTTATCTTCTTCAATGTATTTTAACTTTGGCACATAAAACACAGCACGACTACGTAGTGAGAGACATCTGGGTAACTAGGTGGCTCCATGGTGAACACAGTGCTGTTTTGGAATGTCAGGTCCACAACCTCGAACCCAACGTGGCCCCTCCATTCCCAGAGCAGAAGGAGAAGCAGCCAGGAATGGTGCATGTTCCTGCAAGTCATTCTGCTAACATCCTGCAGCCTGGCCTGCAGGGATCACTTCCAGGCGTAAGAGGTAATTCAGCGTTCACAGCCCATTGATTTCCTGGCCATGGCTCTGGAAATGTCAATAAGGTGCCAACTGTGGCAGGGGCTGCTTTGTGATCCATTCTCTTTTCTGCTAAAACTTGGTTTGTCAAGGCTGCCAGATAATCCACGATGACTTTTAGTCACTATAACCTGGGCTGGATTTGGGTCACTGACTTGGTTTCCACGTTACTTAGCTAATATTCTAGAGTGTAACTATTGTGCATATTTATATCAGGGTATATATCTTGGGCAATTACAGTGTTTGAAGATTTAAGACCTCTGCTTTCAGAGCGTTCGGCAATATATGAGACAGACACACAACAGGCTCTGAGCAGGACGACAGGAGAATCGGTTTTCCACTAACTAGCTCGATAGTGCCTGTCAGGTCACCTCAAACCCTGGAAAGCAGACCAGTCTACTGCAGATGAAATGTTTTATGACACTGTGACGATAAATCACGCTATCACGAAGGCACACGTGTGATCTTCCTGGGGCACTGGAGAGAGCGAGCAGCACTACAGTTCTGACGGACTCGGGAGGGCACTGCATTGCCTGCATCGAGGCCATCCCTGTCCGCCTCCGAACAGTCGGGCCGCCGGGATGCTGAGGCCACCAGGGCAGCGCAGCCGTGCGGCGGAGCTCTCAGGAACTGCCCCGTCCACAAACCCGGCCCAGTTCCTCCCCTGCTCTTGTCCTGTTCACCTTCCCAGCTCGGGAACGGTGGTTCACGGACAGTGCAGCGCTCCTCCTCTTTTCCATCGTTCACGTCCCCGGCCAGGTTGCACCGCTGCACCGGGGCCTAGGCGTCTGTGTCTGGTGGCTTCGTGGCCTGTGCCCAGATGCCTCACAGCACTGACAGCGCACCGCGGCCCTCTGGAGCTCTTCAGTCCGGTCACTACCGCACAGGCACTTTGGTATCCCTCTTCTTTGTCCTGTTCACACCCCCTGTCCTCTTACGGCTACGCTGATGGGGTACAGCTCGTTCCCTCACCTGTGATCCCAGCCCCTGGCCAGTTACCCCCTCGGCAGTGGCAGGGCGAGACTCCTCTCCCTTTCCCCATCCACATGCCCCGTCTGTCCGGTTACGCTGCCACCACAGTGGCGCGCAGCTCTTCCTCCTCACTCTGTTCATGTCGCCTGTCCAGGGACACCACACTGCCGCTGTTCTTTGTTCCGTCGCTACCCTGTGTCCGGTCCCACTGCTGCACTGATGGCGCAGGGCTCCCCCATTTCACATCCTTTAAATCGCTTGCATAGTCGCCCTACTTCACCACTGACCCCTCTTTGCCCTGTTGACTGTGGGGAGGTGGGACTGGGGTGGCTGAAGTTCTCATGACTTAGAACTTTCTATTTGTTAAAATAGAAAACAAGACATGATGTAGCATTTATGTAACTGTAACGTAGAAAAGACCATCTTCCTCGGTAGAGATCCACATTAGTGATCCATTGCACTACTTGTCTAGCAGGGTTTCTCCAGGCAAGAGCGGGAATATTAAAGACTCTCACACTGCGGGCAGCAGGAGACTTTTAATCCCTCTTGGTAAAGATTATACGTTTATTTCAATTAAAATACTTTCCATTTTCCCAGTATTTAGTTTTGTTTATATTATCCTTCCTTTATTTCTGACCTATTTTATTCCAAATTGTGGTGCTTTTTTATAAAAATTGTTCCTTCACAGCTCTCTTTGCAGATCTCAGACATATATCTCAAATTCCTTATCAGGCTCTTCTATCAGTTATTTTCCTTGGCAGAGGCATTGAAGTTTGAGTTTTTGTTCACACTCGGCATTAGACTTTATCATGTAACTTTGCATTTTGGTCATCACACTAATTTTTGAATAGGATTTCATTTTGTTAGCTTTCCTTGTTTTCTAACTCTTGCCCTGTGGTAGGCAGAATTTCTGTGAAAGGCCCCTATAGTGGGCTTTAGGGTCACTCCAAAAAATGTATGTCCATATCTTAATTCCTGGAACCTGTCGGTATGACTTTGTATGGCAAAAGATCTGATTAAATTAAGAATACTGAAGAGAAGAGCTTATCCTGGATTATTTGGGCGAGTCGTAAATACATTCTCATGTATCCTTAAAAAAGTGAAGGGCCAGACAGGTGTTGGACAGATATACACATTAGAGAAGGCGATGTAAAGCTGAAGCAGAGAGAGATGTAGCCAGAATGTCAAGGAATCCCAGTAGCCTCCAGAAGCTAGAAGAGGCATGGAATAGATTTTTTTTTTCTTGAAACCTCCAGAGAAAGTACCTTGCTGACACCTTATTTGACAGAGAGAGATCACAAGTAGGCAGACAGGCAGGCAGAGAGAGAGGAGGAAGCAGGCTCCCCGCTGACCAGGGAACCCTACACGGGCCTTGATCCCAGGACCCTGAGATCATGACCCTAGCAGAAGGCAGAGGCTTTAAGCCACTGAGCCACCCAGGAGCCCCTGTTATTATTTTTAACCACCCAGCTTGGGGTTATCCGTTATAGCATCTGTAGGAAACTATTACAGTTCAAGGACTTCAGGCCATATATCCTGGAGCCTATGAATGTTATGAGACAGTGCTCCTGCGAGTGTGTTATATTGTAGGACACAGCTGACCTCTGCAAGAGAGAGTATCCAGGTGGGCCTAATCTGATCACATGAGCCCAGAAAAGCAGAGACCTTTTTCCAGCTGGTGGCAGAAAAGAAAGGCAAGAGAATTCAGAGTGATTGGAAGCATGGGAAGGATTGGACACACCATTCCTAGCTTTGAAAATGGAGGAGGCCAGAGCCAAGTAATGCAGGTGGCTTCCGGAATCTGCAAATGACACCTAGCTGACATCCAGCAAGGACAACAGGGGCTCAGTGATACACACACACAGAACCTAATTTCCCGGACAACCTGAATGTGCTCGGAAGCAGATGTTCCCCTAGACACTCCAGATAAGGTACAAACCCAGCTGAGACCTTAATTGTGGACTTACAAGACCCTAAACTGAGAACCCAGTTGAGCCTGCTCAGACCTCCGATCTACAAAACTGTGAGCTAAAAAATAGGTGTTTTTTTTTTAAAGGTTTTTTAAAATTTTTTAAAGATTTTTTATTCATTCATTTGACACAGAAAGAGAGATCACAAGTAGGCAGAGAGGCAGGCAGAGAGAGAGGAGAGAGGAGGAAGCAGGCTCCCTGCTGAGCAGAGAGCCCGATGTGGGCCTCGATCCCAGGACCCTGGGATCATGACCTGAGCCGAAGGCAGCGGCTTTAACCCACTGAGCCACCCAGGCGCCCTAAAAAATAGGTGTTTTTTATTTAATTTAGAGAGGAGGGAGGGGAGTGCACACTCAAGGGGGGGAGGGGGAGGCACAGAGGGAGAATGAGAGAAGCAGACTCCCTGCTGAGCACGGAGCCTGAGATGACCCTGAGCTCATGACCGGAGCTGAAATCAAGAGTCAGACGCCTGAATGACTGAGCCACCCAGGCGCCCCCAAAATAGGTGTTTTAAGCTGCTCAATTTGTGGTCATTTGTTATGCCAGCAATAGAAAGGAAATGTGCCCTCCGTGTGGTCTTCCTTGCCCATCTAGAGGCTGCACCCTTGTCTCTACCTGGTCCACTGCCCCCTCCCGAACAAGACTGGGGATGGTTACCTTGGTTTTCAGACCTCACTGCGGTCTTGGGAGTATTGTGAATCCCATCCCTCAGCCAGCTAGAGATTTCATGCAGTGCCTCAGCAGGAGGTTTTGCTGGACAACAATGATTACACAACAATGTTTTCAGTCTCCTTAAGAAGTCGAGGTAGTACCCCTCAGTCCCTGAATTCAAGCATGGAACTTGAAAAATAATCCCACTGCCCAAAATACGAGGAGCGCTTGTATGATGTTCCACCGAGAAACTGAATCATTTTGCTCTTCTTTTTATGGTCCCTGATGATTTTTATCTTGTTACTTTTGGCCTGACTCTACCATTTTTTTCCTAGTTTCAAGCATTATCATTTACTATCTCCTTGGATCAGAGGCACGTGTCAAAGTGTGAGCTCACTGCACCATCTTGATGAGAAATCAAGCAGTTTTATAAAGGATAAGAAACACGTATACCCTTATATGCCAGGGCCAGAGTATGTTATCTGGTTCTTGAAGAATTAAACACAGAACCTGGGCTTGAAACTGGGTCTCCTGGTAGCTATATATATAACAGCACATAATATGTAAAATTTCAGGAACACACACATATATCATTTGAAATTGCTGCAATTATTGTATGAATTTGAATGGAATGATCCTGATCTATGAATCATCCATAGCATCCAAGGAAAGTACAACAGTACCAGTAAAAGTTCTGGAAAACCAGAAAAAGTTCTTGCTGTGGGTATTACAAGTTGCTATCCAACGCAAGTATCTTTAGAATGAAGAGGAACAAAATATTCAAAAGAGAGAAGTTCATTTATATTTTAGCTATTACGAATTCATTTTCCAAGACATCTTAATAACAACATTCATCACCATAATAACATCTTCATTAAATATATGCCCTTGAGTTTTCTATGTTGCAAAATATAATAACGATAACTTAAGGGGCCCTGTTCACTAAGAAATAATAAAAATCAAGAACATGGCAGAAAAACCAAGTAGAATTGATGATAGTTGGCTTTTTCACATACAGATGGAGCTAAAAAAAAAAAACAAAAACCCTTGTTTCCTATCATATTTAAAGTATATTTCTATTTATGATTTTCAAACATTTATAAAAGGAGTAGATATCAGAGAGATGGTAGGTAAGAAAAACAGTCAGGAGAAGACTATGCAAAGACCAGGGACACCGGGGGTCTGCGAAAGACTCCTCACCAGAGGAAATCTGAAGGGAGGCTGACGGCATCCTATTGACTAAATGCTATGGCTGCTGAGACTCGTAGTCAAACTACTTGGGGTGGACAGACGTCCATGACGTAACAGTGATGTTCCTAAAGCATAAATTTGAATACTCAGTACAGCAAGGCAAGAAGCTAGACATGCAGCCAGTCACTGAGTGCAGAATACAGCCAGTGGATGTATCGTAAAGCAGTTCTTCTTTTGTCCTCCACTCACCATTGTTTAGTCACTCAGTTACTCTTTATTCCTAAAATATATACACGTTTAGAGATTTACAGAAGTTCCGATCTCAGACTGTATTCCCGACGGATGGTGAAATCGTCCTGTGTCTTTTCTTTTTCTGCACATATTTTCAACAGTCTGCCGGGCACATCCACCTACCTATGCCGTGAAACCTTTCAATTTTCCTATCCAGACCCAGTCCTCTGCTTGTTCCGGTTTCCTCTAACCTAATCCGGTTTCCGAGACGGGTGAAACTTTCCTTCTCTGTCACTTGCCAAATCCAATCAGTAGCCAAAAATGTCCCACCGTTTCTACCAGCCAAGCCTTTCTACAGTGTATATCATATTGTTACTACTGCCACTGTTTTAACTTAGCATTATCTGCACTGCCTTTTAAACCAACTTGTCCTTTACAAAGAGCTCGCTCACTCGCCCCACATGCCGTGGGTATCTAAAAGCCCAATGTCCGGGGAGTGCGTGTTCTGGAATGACTGAGTATAAAGAACTTTCCAAATCCCCTCCTGAGAAACATAAAATAATTGGGCAAATTTGTCAAAAACAGCCATGTAAATAACAGCTGGTAATTAGCAAAGACAACACTGCAACACATTGAGAAGTACTTATGAAAAAAATATCTGTATCTCAGTAAGAACAGTGAGAGTCTGTGGCATTTTATCCAGGGTCCATTTCCACCAAATGCCCCCTCTTGCCACCTATGCTGATCCGGTGTCGATGGAGGTATCCAGCTTCTCTGAAATCAAAGGACCTCTGCTTGCTACCTGAATAACTGGGGGTTCCATTTTGCATCTGCTACCTGAATAATTTGAGATTCTTTTAATGGATAACAAGGGGAAGGATAAGCTTAAGCTACAGACAATCTGTGCAGTAAGTATGGGTTTATATATTTAGTAAATATTGACTATGAGCCAGCTTGACAAATGTATCTCAGTTAAAAGAGTAACATATGAACATTCATTTCTTAGTAAAATGCCCATATGTATATGCATTTTTTTCAAATTTGATTTTGCTCATCTAGGTACCTTGATTTCTTAATGAAATTAGTGTATTGAAAAACAAATGCTGAAAAGCATTATACATGGCTTTGAAATATATGTAAATTGACACTTGACTGCTGCTGTTTATTCACTTATTTATTCATTTATGAACTGTTAACGGACACCTACTGCGTGCTACACACCATTATAGAAGTGGGAGATTTATCAGGGAAGAAAACAGACAAATATTCTTGCTTTCATTGATCAAGTGGGGAAGATGGATAATAAATAAAAGAATGATATATAGATGTTAGAAGACTATAGGAGCTACTTAAAATTAGAGTAGATTAAGTATTTTAAAATACTGTGTATTAACAGAAAATCTGAGGTATAGTAAGCCCAAAAGATCAGCAGGTGATTGCCACCGGGAGACAGTTTATTATGTCTAAACTACTTCTATTTATTTCTATTTACTATTTTATTTTATTTACTTCTATTATATTTATTTATATGTATATATATATTTACTTCTATATATTTTATTTACTTCTATTTACTACTATTATCTATAAACTACTTCCTCAGAGTCGTGGGCACTCAGTGCCACGGGGAGCCCCAGGAGGAAACACCAGAGTCAGTCACGTGGCAGAGGGGAGAGGGAAGGAACTGCGGCAAGAGCCTTTACTGGGTTTCCCTAAGAAGGTTCTGGCAAGGCAGAATAAGCAGGCTGAAGATTGGCTAGTGGCTGAGTAACTTCAGCAGGCTCTGGGTTATAGGGACTATCCCTAGTCCTCTAGTATCTGGCCGTGGAGCAATTAGGGCAGATGAACAGTGGCCCAGAGAGTAAAGATAAAGAAGTAGCTGGGGGTTTGCATATGAAAGACATTTGCTAGCAAATCCTTTACCACTTCTAGGAAATGGCTAGCCTTGGGCAGGCCAGTCCCTCCAAGGTCAGCAAAGCCCCAGACAGCAGCAAAGTCTCAGAATACAGAAAATAAAACATATGGCTAATACAGTGAGGAAAACCAGGACTTCTGAGGCTGGTCAGAATGCATCTTACTGAGAAGCAAGCTCTGTGCTGGCCCACAAGTGTAAAGGCGCACCTTAGGAGCATGGGTTCCGTGCCCACTTACCTCTCATCCAGGTGCCCTGGTGTTACGTCACAACCTTCACACCGACAGACGGCATCCCTGCCAAGAAGAAGGTAGAACGAGTCACAAGGATACCTGGAGGAAAAGCACTTCAGACTGAAGGAACAGCCAGTGCCAAATTACTATTGCGGGGACTCACCGGAAGTGTTTGAAGAGGACACTCCGGCTTGGCCAAAGTGAGCAGAGGACAGAGTAGTGAGGGATTGGAAAATCAGCTTAGAAATCAGATCATATAGGGCCTTGTCAAGCTTTTTAAATGTTTGAGCTTTCGCTCTCAGAGAAATGTGGAACCATTAAGAGATTTTAGCCTGAAAAATGGCATGATCCAATGGACTTCCAAAAGGATCGTTCTAGGTGCTGTGTGAAGACCACACTGTAGGGCCACAAGAGTGGAATCAGGAAGAAGCCTAGGGGAGACTATTGTAGCCACCTGGGAGATAAAGAACAGCCACTGAGAATATGGAGGTTGTGTTGAAAGTATGTTTGTGGCATAAATTGTGGTGATGGTTTCACAAGTGTATATTTACCCAAATTCATTAAGTTGTATACATTAAACATGTACAGCTTTTATGTTAATTACACCTCAGTCAAGTGATTTAAAAAGAACTCATCGGATTCTGGATATATTGTGAAAGTGGAACTAATGGGTTGCCTGAAAGATTGGGAACGGGTATAGAGAAAGAGGGGAACTCAGAATAACGACCTAACAGAATAACATCAAGGACATTGATCTCAGCAACCAGAAGCTGGCATTAATTGTGACTGGAAAGGTGTAGAGGGAAGATTAAGAGTTCAATTTCAGACATGTTATTTTTAAAATGTCCATTAGATATCCAAATGGAAATTATTGAACAGGCAATTAAACATTGTGAGTCTAAAGTTCAGGAGAAATACCCATATTAGAGATATGATTAGCGATTATTATAATGTAGATGGTATTCAGAACTCCAGCTTGACATTGTATCAGCAAGGGGAGGGATGAATAGATAAGAGGCCTCAGGACTGATCCTTGGGATCCGCCAGTGTTAAAAAAAAAATAAGAGAAAGAAGAACACTCAATCAAAAGGAACTAACAAGTGGTAGCCTGTGAGATTGAAAACCTGGGAACTGTGATTATCCCCAAAACAAATGAAGAAGGTATTTTTATGAGAAGGAAGGGACCAGCTGAATCGAAATATGCTTACATTTTAAGTGAAGACGGATTAATCTCAGCCACTGGATAAAGCAACATGGTGAGCAATAGTGATTGGTGGGGTTGTTCTGATTTGTTAGTAATTCATTTATTTATTCTAGAAAAATCAAGCAGGGATAACTGAGCCAGATTTACTCAGTGTGCATTTGGGCTTAGCTGAAACTACCCATTTTTGGAAGTTGGTTGTATTTTCAAAAAAATCTCGATATTCAATAATGTACTCTGAAGGTGACAATATATTCAGTAGCTCGTAAGTGGTCTGCATTTTCTATCTCCTGTGTTCAATATAATTCATTAAACTCAGCCATGACAAGCTCACTGTTACATTACTAGATGACTAAACAAGAGCCATCTAAGTGACAAAAACCAGAATTTTTATCCAAATTCTGTTGAAATCTTTCCTACTTTTGCCTTTATAATGTCAAAAGTTGGAAGCAACCCAAGTCCATCAACAGATGAATGGATAGGCAAAATGTGGCAAAAGTGTACAATGAAATATTCAGTCTTAAAAAGAAAATTAGTTTTGATACATGCCACAGCACAGATGAGCCTTGGAGACATTAGACCAAGTGAAATAGTTGAGACGCAAAATGACAGATATTGTCTGATAACACTTACATGAAGTATCTCAACTAGTCAAATTCAAAGAGACTGAGGGTAGATCAGAGATCACGAGAAGCAGTAGGAAGTTACTGTTTCGCAGGTACAGAGTTTGCGTTCAGGATGCCGAAACAGTTTTGGAAACAGACGGCAGTGGTAATTACACGAATGGACTTCGTGCCACTGAACCGCACACTTAAAATTATCTAGTAGAGTCTAGCAGGGCATTACTTTTTCTCGAGTGGCCTAAAACACATTCTAACAGGTGACCAACTCTAAGAATCAACTTTCCTATGTGGAAAACTCCCAAGTAGCAAAATATCCCTCAAAATCACCTTCCCACTAGGGCGCAAGAACCTCCCGGGACATGAAGTGGAAATGTAAATTCGCTTCCTGAAGCTCATCCGGGGAGCACCTACGACTTTCCTGTTCATCTTCTATCTTCAAGTGCACAGTGCAATTAGAGGAATCACCTTGGCGGTTGAAGCCCTCACATCCACCCTTGTTGCTTCACGTAAAGAGGTTTATAGTGAAGGAAGGTTATCTGTATTCCCAGAACCATCTATCCTGCTGGTATTCCTATCACCAACCCATCTCTGTCTTCTTTTAAAAACACCCCAGCTGTTGTGGATAAACAGTTAAGGTTTTGGGTTTTGTTTAGCCTAAAGGAAATAACAGCAGAAGTGTCAACCCTTGATAGATTCGATGTTATTAAAAGCCCACCAGGAAAAGTGATTTCCTGGTTGCATGAAAGAGCATTCTGTCCCTAATAATTTATAACGTTTAACGTTGAACCTATTTATGTAGAAGCACCACAAACTTAACTGTGCATCACTCTTATTGCAGATGTCATTAATCATGTAATGAGACAACTTGGAGTTCAACCTGTAGAACAACTTGGCCCTGAGGCTGAGGACCACGTCATTCTTCCATTTGATGTGAGCACAAAGTCTCTAGGGACTACAGAATAAATGCCAGTTTGAATGGTTCCATAATGTAATACGTTTTCCCTTAACAAAAACCTTCCTTCAGAGAGAATCAACCTTTTAAACTCAATTATGTCCAGTCTTTTCCCACTTTATTTTTTCTCAAACATTTAATTTATGACTTTTGGTCCAAATAGTTCCTCCACCATCACTGTGTCAGGAACGAAACAAAACCGAGCATAAAAACAAATGCTTCGCAAGTATTTGTTTCATCCTGAATAATATTACTGATAATAATGGGCATAACAACTTTATGAGCCATTTTGTGGTCTTACAACTGGGAAATTAAATGAAAGCAAATGTGCCTTCCTTGGGAATTACTTTCTCTGATGTATCTAATTACATTTTCAGGCAAGAGTATACTATGCACTACATGAAAGTTGAATATGGTGTACATAATTTTCATAACTGGCTATTGGAAATACTTCACTTGGGATTAATTATATGGAAAACTAAATGTGTAATTTTTATTTGAAGGAACAGAAATATCTAAATGTTTTTCAAGATATTATGGACCATGACAGAGACCATGGTATATATTTTATATACATATAGACATTAAACTGAGCACTGGTCATAATGGGAAGTGTTTGAATTCTCCATCCTTTTACAGAGAACCTATGAGAACTACCATGAGCATCCTCCATGAAGCACCTCCTACTGGTTACTTATGTATTATGGGGCATAAAGTTAACTACTCAGTGCAGACAACAAGAAGGTAGGAAAAAAATAAGTCGGGTGAGTAGAGGCATGTAAGAGTGGGCAAAATCTAGTCTCTTACTTTTTCTGGTTCTCAGGGAAAAAAAAATCTCAAATTACGTCATGAGGTAATTGTTCTGATAATATCTACCTCTTTCTCAAGTGCAAAGCTGGATCAGATAATATGGCCTGCTATTCCGACACATAATCCAGGACGCTATCTACAGTTTCAAAGAGATGAACCAAAAGTCTTACAACATCTGAGTGCTCTGGATTGTGCTCTCATCTCAGCATCCTGACATCCAAGGCTCCCTTACGATACCCAATAGCCTTAGGACCACTCACCACTGACCTGGCTTCTGGCAACCACCCAACTGTGATCCAAGTTTGCCTCCACCCAAGAAGAGCCTCCAGGCTTTTCTCCGTTTGCACAAAAAGAAGTGGAGAGTGGAATGACTCAGTCTTCTAGTAAATTTTCTGAAAAGACTGCATCAACACTACAATTCAGAATCAGGACAGATGGGAATGCAATCTGGCTTAAAATATCACCCTTTACCCTGCGAGCCTTCATTTGGGTTGTGAAATAGGTTCACACCTGAAGAAAGACTAATAGGAAGCCAAAACACGTAAGATAGATTGACATAGTATCCCTTCTTATTTACTAAAGAGTTCCTTGTATATAAAACTCAGTGTGTCTAGGTTTTGAGGGCCACATTATATCACAACAAAGGACTCTTCGATACCAAAAAACAGTAATATTTCAAGTCTTTGTTATTCTTCTTTCACTTGTCTTATTGGGCTTATTTGCTTTTTAGGTAGGGGACTGAAATCACTAAGTATCTCTGGATTTTCCAGGGGAAATAAATACTTATTATGAAGTTAAAGGGGAATTCTTCTTCTAAATAGTTATTATGTCTACTGGGGAATTTCCCTGTTGCCATACAGAAGGCTTTCAGCACAAAGACGTTTGTCTTTGAGGAAAATGTTAGGGTAAATGTTATGTATTGCTCTCTCTACTACATGCAAGTTTAAAGATTGATCCTGAACATGATCTAAAATTTTCTTCAATATATGAAGTAGCATTCTCCTATCCATTATCCCAAGCTATAAATCATTATAATGCCAGATTTTAGTTCCCATTCCAGTAATGATAATAGTATTCAATAGAGGTCAGTCATTCTGCTAACCATTTTACATGCATCCTATGGATTACTGTGGGGTACTTCCTATTCCAGCCCCATTTTATATTAAGTACCATGGAATTTACAAAGACTGTCTATTTGCCAAAGTCACCCTGGTAGGACATGGCAGAGCAGATCCTTGCTCTGAACGACTGAATTGTGTGCTCATCCGCAGGTCATTTAACTTCTGTGGCCTCAGTTTTCTTCATCTTTAAAGTTGAGTAGTTGGACTGGATTGCCAGTTATTCTAAAATGTCTTAATTCTGCAGTTTGGAGAGGGCCCTCCAGAATTATGCAGAACCAACTACATAGTTTGACTTACAGATAACTCTGACAACAGAGTTATCAGTTTGATTTACTCTAACTCTGGATTTTTTTCAGTATTATTTGTAATAGCTTTTATGCTAAGCATCTCAAAGCCCTCCATATATTTTGTTCAATTCCTATTAGAAGGTTATGATAAAAGGATTTCGGCTCACCTGACTTTCTATTTTATTTTTTATTTTTTCTCTCTCTCTAATGAACTGTCAGGGCCCAGTGGGCAAACAGGCTACCTCAGACAGCAGGGATTAATGGCATTTTATAAAGAAGGCTCATGCTGAACAAGAGGACTTTCTAGTCCGAAGCTTTTCCATTTCAACAGGTGATCTGCCTCTCAATTCAGAACTTATAGTCCCCGAACTCACCACAGCTCCTATATGTGATCTAAGTATTCCTGACTCTGGTGGTATGGGGAAATGGATTCAGACCTTACTTGCTTAATGGCTATACCAAGGATTAATCGGGACCACCAAAGACAAATGTCAAGTCCAGGCCATAATCAGGAATTAGTAAGGATCAGAGTTTAGAATGCCTTAGCTGGGGCAGCTAAGCCTCATTTAAACTCCCTTCTTGCAGAACATATTTAAGATGTCCATTATGTATGAATTTCCCTTTACATACAGCATTTTTTTTAAAGATTTATTTATTTTAGAGAGAGAAAGAGAGACAGAGAGCAGGGGGAGGGCAGAGGGAGAAGGAGAAAGCGTTTCAAGCGTATTCCACACTGAGGGCAGAGCCCGATGCAGGGCTCGAACTCACCACCCTGAGATCACGACCTGAGCCCAAACCAAGAGTCCGAGGCTCAATGGATTGCACCAACCAAGCACCCTGCACATAGCATTTTCTAGCATTACATTGCTATATCTTTCTTTTCCTTCTTTCTTTTTTTTTTTTTTGAACAGATCCTCTCTCAGTATTTGCATTGGAAATTATTTGAGGCAAAAGAGATCAGCCAGTATGATTTACTGAGCTACCATATGTTACCTATTTTGTCATTTATTCTAATTCTCCAGACAATGTTGTGAGAACAACAGAAGTGTATCCATTTTCTAGGTGAGAAAACTAGGGCTCACAGAAGTCACAGAAGAGCAGAACTTAGATTTGAACATGGTATTTTTACTACGAAGTCCATTATTTTTCTACTTGGTCATGGTATCTAATCCTACATGTAAGTCTTTTAGATATTTAGAAGGATTGTAAGCCAATAGCAAAATTGTAAGCGCAACATTAAAGTTGAAAGTATCTTTAACATTATCTAGTTCAAATTCCCTTTAGAAATGGGGAGTCCAGGGCACCTGGGTGGCTCAATTAAGCAAACACCTGATGCTTGGTTTCGGCTGAGGTCATGATCTCATGGGTCATGCGATCAAGCCCCACATCAGGCTCTGTGCTTAGCGGGGAGTCTGAAGATTCTCTCTCTGCCCCTCCCCCTCCTCACACGTTTGTGCGCTCTCTCTCTCTCTCTCAAATAAATAAGATCTTTTTAAAAAAAAAGATCTTATTTATTTGAGAGGGGGGGGAGCACATGCAGGGGGAGCAGCAGGGAGAAACAGGCTTCCTGCTGAGCAAGGAGCCCGATGCAGGGCTCGACCCCAGGACCCTGGGATCATGACCTGAGTTGAAGACAAGCTTAACAGAGCCACCCCAGTGCCCCTAACTAAGTAAATCTTTTTAAAAAAAGAAACAAAGAAACAAGGCAAGCAAGCAAGTAAGCAATGGGGAGTGTGAGGCCTCAAAAGGTTATTTGACTTGTTCAAAATGGTTATTTAATAAACACTTGTCAGAGGACAGGAAAACAGAAAGCAAAACTGGAATTTACTTTGTCCACAATGAGACCTGATTCCATGAAACATCACTGTTTAGAGGTAAGACTGTTTGGGGCAAAAAAGTATAAGGGACATACTTAGATGAAAAAAATCTTTGGAAATTACTGAACCCCAGAATTATATCAATTTAAATTATGCAATAAGTGGGTTTTTAAATTTTATTTCCATTCACTTTAAACCCCAGGTCAGACAGCCTCCATTAAAGCATAAATGCTACATAACTGACATCAAACATACGTGAAAATTTCCTGTCAGCTGCAGGAGAGCAAGAGTAATATTAAACCCAGCAGTTGGAGTTCACAGGGCTTTTTGGGAAATCCTTGAGCTATAAAACAAAATAAATACTCTTGGAAAGTAATAGTAAAAATAATACTTTTGGTAGGCCTCACTTAATTTTTTCTCCCTCACTCTGGAAAAACAGATAGACAAAACACTCTCACTGTCGGTCTTTGCATTCACACGCCGTAGAAGATGTGTTTTCCAGAAGTGGTCTGTGTGCTCGCTGTTCTTGTTTATTTCGAGTTGCAGGCACTGGCAATGTTGTAGCTAAAATATTTTGATCCAGCTGTTTCCCTGAGTCAACAACCCAAGCTATCAGGGGCAAAAAAGTATAAGGGACATACTTAGATGAAAAAAATCTTTGGAAATTACTGAACCCCAGAATTATATCATCCATGGATGTGCCCTCTTCCAAAGAAGCTGTTTACTACCAGACCTCAAAGTTGAACCAGGAAGGAGAGAGAGAAATCCAGGATCTCAAAACTTCACTTTTACCAGTAACAAAAAAGAAGCCCCATGCTACTTTTATCGGAAGGCATTTAAAGCGCACTGGACCGAGTTTGTGTGAAATCACCTCTTGTGAAAATTCCTAAGCAGAACTGCAGCTAGTCTGCATAAAATGTTAGTTGGGAAAAGGCAGGTATAGTCAGATACCTAGACACAGATCTCTGGAATCGACAGATCTGGGAACCCTAGTGTCTTTCTACTGGAAGTTCAATGCCTGTCCTACAGTACTATGGTGAGAAGAATGCAGTAAAGAGATCCTTAAGTTAGCAAGAAGGCACGACTGGGACCACAGGACCGCAGGGTTTCAGCCCACTTGTTGGAAACGTACTCATAAAATAAAAACATCCTGCGTGGACTCTAAAATAAATAAAGATGTATTTAGAGTGGAACACTCTTCTTGACTTCCTTTCCAACTTTCCTGCCTGTCTAAAAGAAAAATATTTTCATTTGTTGGTGGCATAGCACTGTGATTAATTGCACCCAACCAAGGAAACAGAACAGCAATTCTATGGCTCTCAGACTTTGCAAAGCTCCTCTTGTTCAAAAACCCAGAGGAAGCTCAGAAATGTCTCAGTATAACCCATGGCCCCGGCAGCAACAATTCGCCAACATAAATCTCAGTAGGAAATATGGTTTCCTGGGCTGTTCCTTTCATTGCTCATGTAGCTTGCTGTGGGACAAGCAGAAGTCTCCTGGACAGTCGCCCCAGCACAGCCTGGAAAAGAGTGTTTCCACTTCCCAGTTCTGCGTGTACGAGAACGCAAAACGAGGTAACTGATGCTACCGATTGCTACCTTGACTTGTACCCCACCCGTTTTTAGTCCCTGTTTTCCTGACCAGAGCCAGGATGGTGGACAGAAACTGGGAACAGCACGAATGTCAGACATTACACTCAGAACATTAGGAATTAAATTGTCTCAACTAACTGAATTATGGCACACTATACAGCACAGGGGCAGCCTGGGGTCCAGCTTAGATAAATGAGGGTGTCTTTTCCATCTGTAATTGATCTGTCAAAACAGGTTTTTAGCAATAAAGAACCACAGTCTTGGGACAGATGGAATTCACACATTCTACTCATAATGCAACATACATAATGGGGTTCAGATGCCAAACTCTCCTGTCACATTCTCTCAGCTGCCAATGCAGGTGGTGTTTACCCCAAACCCATTTCCCCCCAGGATCACCATAATTGGTACTTAGGAAAAAAAAAAACAAAACTACCTACTTGGCTCAGATTAACACTTCCAATGTGAAGGTCTGTTTTGTGCAGGATGTATGTTCCTTCCCAGGATAGCCCTGGTCTTTTGGATGAAGTAAAGAGGTCCCCAGCAAAGAGCAAGCCTTTCCCTAAGGCCAGCCCTGAGCCGTTTTTAACCTCTAATTCAGTCCACAGAGACCCAGGTGTGACTGGAGAATTTGCACATGTGCCTCTGCCTCATCGGTGACCAACAACCTCTCCTTGTTGGCCGAGGCTCCTGTCACATCTCTGCCCTCCCCACACTTGGTGACACTTCCTTTACAAATTCATGGAGTTTCCCATCCATTCATGACATACCCATATTACAGGCAGGGAAATTAAATTTTCTTTCTTAGTGAAAATGACCTAATGAGGACTTGTGCAGTGCTCTATTTTTATTGAAAGGGGACAGATCTACTGAAAGAGAACCATTACAAATCTGTCTTTTAAAAGGAGGTAAACAAAAAGCTTTCTTAAAACCTTCAGCTGTACTATCAGAACCTCAATCTTCTCATGATTTTTTCAGATTAATTCTTATTTTCTGTCTAAGGAGTGCAAGTGGGACTTTCATGTGTTTTCATTGTGCAAACCCTTCTGATGGTATTTCTCAAATAAGCAGTTGTATCCACTAGAGTTAGGAGTGAAGAAGAGGTCAATATGGTATCTTGAGAAAGTTATGGGGAGTAAAGAATGTTCTGATTTGTCTGGCTGGGGAGGCAGGTTTTTATTAATTTGAGCAGAGCCTTTTCTCTGTATTTTCATCTTCCCGGGTTTTAAAGTAGGCTAGACTCCCCAAAGAGAACCTTGAGCTTTAATAGGGACTTTCGAACTTTTTTTCTCCCTTTTGGAAGCTGGGGCTGAGTCTCCGGTTTCGGATCGCTTGAGTGTGAATCCTGCTCTTGCCTTTTTCTAACTTCAAGCCCACGGTCACATTACTTAACACCTCTCTAAGCCCGAATCTCCCCTGTTGTGAAACCGAGATGACTGTAGTCCCTAACTCATATTATTGTCCTATCGATGTCATGTTGATGGTTAAATGAGAAAGGAGATGAGATCACCTTCATCACATCACTGGGCTCAACACATTCTCAATAACTGCTTCTTGCTGTTGTTAATCTCTGGACATAAAAGGTTGTGGATTTTACCTAATAGGTTCATGGAATAAATCTGAGATGCACTATCATGGAGCCATCAATATCTAAAGAGAAACAATTGACCCATGAGGTTTAATAAATCATCAAAAATAGATCTTAGAGCAACCTAATAATGGGGTATTTTATAATAAGCTTTGCCGTGGCCTCTCAGTGAATGTAAGTTAAAAGTTCCCTCGTCTTTTTAGGCGATGAGCAATAAATTCATAATCTCTCTTTTCTATGATTTCTCCAATTAAGTGTGACCTGGTAGGTTTATACTGATTATCTTAAGAATAATTAGCTAATCAAATCTATTTAAAATTGTTTTTTCACAGTACCTTTATGGGGAACTTCATCGAAGTCTAGCATTCGAATCTGCTTCCTAGGATCTGGCTAATGAGGAGGAAAAAACCTTAGGCTCACTCTTGACTAGTGGGGGGCTTCCTAAGTCCTCTTTCTCTCTCTCTCTATATATATGTGTGTATATATGTACACATATATATGTATGTATATGTGTGTATGTGTATATATACACGCATAGATGTAATTTTTAAAATGCACATATATATCACAAATTTATGATGTGAACATTAATCCCAGAGTCAATCCAGAGGTAGAGATAGTTGGTATTCCAGTAAGATGTGAATTAAAACCACAGAAGTGAAGTTCTATGCAATGAAAAGGGAGAATAAAAATTAAAAAGTTAACAAACAACAGTAAAAATAGGTTTAGTGGTTTCATCTATTCAACATTCTCTTCTTGAATGCCAACTATGTGCCAGGCATTTTGCTAGAGTTTGAGAATAAAAATGAAAAGGATTTATTCACAAACATACATGTAAGAGATTACCCAAGTCATCTGCCCAGGCTTAGGCCTGATGAGTAAGGCCAGACCTTGAACATGTACTCTTCTGTCCCTAAAGTCCACTGTTTTTCCCACCGTACCAAGTCACAGACCCCACTGGCATCCAGTCATGATTCTTCTCAGAGCCCCTCCCCTGACTCTGTGCATTCGTCTAGGTTCTGTGCATTATGCTGCCAAGTGCTGCACCTCTATCTTGAAAGGATTGCTCCTGGACACTGGAGTCTCAATGCCTCAACAGAGACATAGAAATGTCTTGGAGCCCCCATGCCTCACTCCCCCACCCCTGTCCCCCACAATCTCAGAGTGAGGGACAGCCAATGAATGACCAGTGTGGGAATTTAAAAGCCCAGTTCCTTTGCCACAAGGCACAGCGAACTCTGGAGTTTAACTTATGTTCCAGAGCTCCCCATGGGATCAGGCTGAGCCTCGCCCGGAACCTTATCTTCGCTTGGCTTCTTTTTCTTTTCTATCACGCTGCCTCTACCTTCTCACTGGTTTTATGCTGGGCACACTACCACACAAATTTTCTTTCAGGGTCTGCTTCCTGGAGATCCTGACGTGAGACACCTATATGAACTACACATATATTTCCTTTCACTGTATCTTCATCTGGATTTTAACCACATTAACTATAGGATAGTGGGAATATGTTATTAAATGAGATTTTTAGATCACATTATGAATATGGAATTAAAATTAATCATTTGAGGTAATTATTTAATCAGTTAAATGTGCATGTATTTTATTTAGTGACCTTGACCAAGTTATCTCATCTGTTTGGATACCAGCTTTTTCCTTGGAAAGATAAGTGTTATTTGTCCAGGAGACATGTGCATATAGAATATAGTATGCACCAGGCCATTTTAGGACACAAAACAATCACAGACTATTTAAACAATAAGCTATACAAACAGTATCCATGTTTTGACAGTTTATCAATCTCAGGAACCAAGAGAAAGTAATTTAATGCTTTAAGTTACTTTTCTCAATAGAGCAGATTTCCAGTACCAACTGTCAAGTCTTACAGAACATTGAACATATCAGAACAATTGGCCATTCTTTCCAATTTATAATTGGATTTGTAATCACAAATCCACTTGTTACATTTAAAGGAAAAAAAATTCCTATTTCAGCTTTTTTACTTAATCTATAGCATGGCCATTGTCAACTTTATTTAATATGCTATTAAAACACATTCTATTAAGCAGTATAAGTCAGAATTCTAACCATTTTATCTTCTTATAAAGAATTATTTATTTTAGAGGACAGAGAGAGCACATGAGCAGAGGGAGGGCAGAGGGAGAGAATCTCAAGCAGACTCCCCGCTGACGATGGAGCATGACTCGAGGCTCAATCTCATGACCCCGAGATCATAACCGGAGCTGAAACCAAGGGTCAGATGCTTAACCAACTGAGCCACCCAAGTGCCCCTCCACCCATTATAAAGTACATCTGTTTTGAAATGAGACATAGCATGAATGCAAATACTAGAAAAAATGAAGAAGGAAGCATTAAAATTCTAGATGGCATTAATTCCATGTAGCCCATGAATAATCTTTCTTCAAACCCCCACCCAAACATGTAAGAAACAGAGAAATTAAACCTAATTTATGCTAATAATATAGTCCATGTGAATAGATAAAAAGTGAAATGAAGGCATAAAAGGTGGATTCTGTCTTATGTTCATATTTGTCTCAGAAAAGAAATGTAAATAAACAAATTCTTAGGGCTTTGTAATGATTCCATAGCAAGATGCATTAGACTATGAAATCATTTTACCCAAAGACAGCACAACAATAAAATCATAAGCTCTCAAAGAGCAAATGGGAAATCCCTCACTGGATTTTGTGTTGAAGCCTTTGGACATCTGTGCTAGGTTATCCTGTTTTATGTATGCTTTCCAATACACTATTTCATCACTGTGATCAATAAAGCTTTGTAGACTGACCTTGCAGATCAAAAAATGAAAATGCAGAGGTCTATAAAAAAACAGAAAGGTACGGAGGGCAGTATTCAACCTTTTGTTTCTCACATTTCTCATGACCCATGGAAAGAATGGCCTACTAATTCTCATGAGCTATACCTAGAACACTAACTATACATCGCAATACTCCTTCCACTCATGAAAGTATTTGAAAGCAAATATGCATGAGAATTTTAATTACAGAGGTAGTCATCTATTTTGCTTTTTAAATTAAAGAAAAAAAATGGCAGATCTATATATAGACTTCCTGTAAAGTCTGGAAATATAGACAATATACAGAATGCCATCAAGGACATCTTCGATTTTCAAATAATAAGAAAGTATTATTATCTGGTTTTCCAAGCTTTATGGCCCCTCTGAAGATTGATTTGGGACACTCCTCAAGATGGATTATCAAGTTAATGAAAAGGCAAATAGCAAAACTACTTTATTATTACATTTATGTAATTTACGTAATTTACACTGACTGATATAAGTCCAATGCGCAATTATATCCACAGGAAATTTATTCATAATAAGGTTACATGGTGGTGCAGGTGACAGGATTGAAAAGGCAAGAGAGAATTCTGTTTTGACTATATTGTTTGAAATGTCTGCAGTGAGAACACAGTCATTGAACACAACTCTGACCAATAACAAATCATTTGCAAGACACTTCAGCACCGCCCTATGCTCCATATGTGTCTATACAAGCCTCTTCCCCATAGAACGTAAATCTTTTTTTTTTTTTAAAGATTATTTATTTCACAGAGGGAGAGAGATCACAAGGAGGCAGAGGCAGGCAGAGAAGGGGAAGCAGGCTCCCTGCTGAGCAGAGAGCCCGATGCGGGCCTCGATCCCAGGACCCTGGGATCATGACCTGAGCCGAAAGCAGAGGCTTTAACCCACTGAGCCACCCAGGCGCCCATAGAACGTAAATCTTTTAGAAAAGAAGGGTCCCCACTGGCTGGAGAAGGGATCCCATGGGAAGCCGGCCGTTTTTTGTGTTCGTGCTGCAGCTTCACCACCTACTGTCTAGCCTGGAACTTGGACTCAATCTCTGTGAGAATCACAGTGGCGCAAATACAGAGATTGGCAAGGAGGTGGCACTGCTTAGGAAGTAATTAATCAAAAAGACTGGAGCCAAGGTACGGACCCTAAGTAAGGACTACAGGAAGCGCTTGGCGGCAGAAGGGAAGGATCCCATAAAGCTCCGCCCCTGCTGTCAACCCTGGGAGAAGACAGGCGGAGGTGGCCGGAAGTGGCATTCCTTGACTTCGGCCTCAGTATTCTAAAGGCAGAGAGGGCCTTCAGTTAAGGGGGTGTGGCCTCGGGTTACCAGAGCAAGGAGTCCCAGGCTGAGGGCACCCCTGACTCCAGAATGGAGGGAGCTCTAAGAGTTCCACCACCACTGTCAACAATGGCAAGTTCCAAAAGAACTATCAGAGGCTCTCTCTGACTCCAGCCTCTTGGGAGTCTGACAGTGGTGAGCATCTTGGTGTATGGGGCACAATCTCAATTCAGAGGAGGGAGGGCTCCCTGGCCCTGAAGGGATTCCAACCACCTCACTGAATGAGCTTTATTACCCCGGAATGTAAGGAGCCCCACAGAACCTTACTCCTTCTCTCAGCCCTGGGAGGACCCGGACACGGTGGGGGAGCGGACAGGGAGCAGGAGCGGAAGGAACGTTCCCTAACTTCCGCTTTCAAAGTTTCGTCGCGAAGGCCGGTACCGAAAGGTGTGGCGTCTGTCGGCAGAAGGAGAAGTCCTACGACTGGTCAAGTGAGGATACTGAATGAGGGAACCAACGACGCCCGAGTAGAGGGGCCCCCTTGAGTAAAGCCCTGTTTCTTTTCTCATCCCACAAAACCCTTGAAATGACAGACCGAGGCACCCACTGACTAGGGCCTCGGGAATTCAGTGGTGGTGAGGGCCGCGGTCTGAGGTTGGGGAGGGGGCACAAATCAACAGGAGGAGGACTGAGGGGACCTGTCCCACAACAGAGGGGCCCCTTAAAGCTCTACTGTCAGCCCTGGGGGATCAAGGCGGAGCTGGGGGTGTGGGGGAGGGCATACCTGGCAGTGCTTTCCCCTTACTTTTCCTCAGGAGTCTGAGTATAGCCTCCAGTCAGCAGAGGAGGAGTCCCAGCCTCTACCACAGTAAAGGTAAGATACTTGAGGGAACATCCACTCCACACTGGCAGGAACTATGCAGATCCCAGCCCCTAGCGTCGCCCCTGGGAGGTGTTGGGCAGGCGTAGCTGGTAGCCGAACCCTGCCTACCCTGTTGTCCGCTGTGGGAAGCCTTGGCTGTGCCAGCCGGCTGTACCCTGAGGAGCCTTCTCACTCCTCCTCCAGCTTCTTACAGGTCAGGAAAGGAGACCCGTGAGGCTCTAGAGTACTGTTCTCAGGAAAAGATGGGTAGAGATAATCTTCATCAGAGTTGCCATGGTGGAGTTTACCCGATGAGGCCACTCACATCCTCCCTTTCTCCCTAGGTTGTGGTCCCCTATCGTCCACCCTCCTGCCCACATTCCTGCCTGCTACCAGAAGTGAGCATGTCTCAGGGTCAGGAGATTCCAAGCTGCACACAGGAACGACACTATGACCCCAGTGAGGTCCAAGGCATGGAGGCTACACAGGTCTCCAAGGCTGTGGAGGAGACCTCTCCCTCCTCTTGTCCTCTGATGTCTGGCAACATGGAGGAAGCTCTGTCTTCTGGAACATCCAGTACTCCCCAGAGTGCCTACTCTTCTTACACTGTCATCACAGCCATCTCACCAAGCAAATCAGATGAGGGCTCCAGCAGCCTAGAAAAGGAAGATAGTTCAGCTTCTTCATCAAAGTCCCTGTCCGACATTGAGAATTTCCCCACAGATCCTCTAGATGAGAAGGTGACGATGCTGGTGCATTTCCTGCTGCACAAGTATCAAATGAAAGAGCCCCTCACAAGGGCAGATATGATTGATGTTCTCCAAGAGTGCAACGATGAGTTCCCTGAGATCCTCCAGAAAGCCTCTGACTGCATGGAGCTGGTCTTTGGTGTTGATATGAAGGAGGTAGACCCCACCAGCCATAGTTATGTCCTTGTCAATAAATTGGGCCTCACTTATGATTCAAGGCTCAGTGGTGAGGATAGCATGCCCAAGACCAGCCTCCTGATAATTATCCTGGGCGCGATCTTCATGAAGGGCAATTGTGCCACTGAGGAGGAGATCTGGGAAGTGCTGAATATGATGGACTTATATTCTGGGAGGAAGCACTTCATTTTTGGGGAGCCCAGGAAGTTCATCACTGAAGATTTGGTGCAGGAAGAGTACCTGGAGTACCGGAAGGTGGCCAACAGTGATCCTCCACGCTATGAGTTCCTGTGGGGTCCCAGAGCCCGTGCTGAAGCCAGCAAGATGAAATTGCTGGAATTTATGACAAAGGTCCATAAGTCTGACCCCACCTGCTTCCCATCCCAGTACCAGGAAGCTTTGCGAGACGAAGCAGAGAGAGCCCGAGTGAGATCCAGCAGCGCCCATTCTGGTGCCGGATCGGGCAGCTCCTCCCAGCCCTAGGGCTGGTGGAGGCAGATTCCTCACTTTGTCATAAAAATTAGCAGTCAATCTTTTAAGTCGTGGAGGGCTGGGGTGTGGCTGTAGGGAACACAGTGCATAACATCTCTGTGTCCCTCTTCTATATGGTTAACTTGGAGGTTTCTCTTTTTCATGGGAGAGTTTGGTTTCAAATGTTCCCTTTAATATACCATTTTATTAGCTTTAGAATGTAAGTTTATGAATGACACTGGTCATACGTTTATTACTGTTTATGAAATTTAAGAATACCAGTTTTGCTTGTTTGTAAAACAAATTGTAAAATGGACCATTCTATTTTATCATCTGGAAAAGGTCAATGATATTCAAATAGGCATTTTTTTGGAAGTGTCAAAGAATTCAGCAATAAAATAGTTGGGATCAAGAAAAAAAAAACCCTAAAGATGGTCAAAAGATACCAAAACATGGTCAATTCTTAGCCTCTCTTAAACATTTTAATCTGCCATTCTGTAAAATTAAACGACATAAACAGGCATTGGCTTGGATTATTTAAGAATATGTGAGAAATAAATCTTAATAAATTATACCCCATGTACACTGGCTCATTTATTCCCCAAATATTAATTCAGCATCTGCCTTTTAGAAAGCACTGTGTTAGTGGTGGGGATGCTAGGATAAACCAGACTTACTACCTGCCCATACAATTTTAGATTCTAGGAGCAAGAATCATGTAAAGACAATAATGGTTGAGTATCCTTTAATACCAGAAGAAAAAGTAAAAAGGAATGAAAAGTTTGGGGGGGGAGTCCATATGAATGCAGTCAAGTATAAATATCCTGAGACAGGCTGTGGCCTTGGGAAATTATAAGCCCTTCAGTGGTAGGTAATTTTAAATTAAGCTGTAGTACACTAGCTGAGGGTATGGGAGTGGTGAGCAGGGGTCAGACCCTCAAATGGTGTGTCTCAGGGTTGAGAGTGGAAAACTGTTCTCGAGGCTACTTTGGAATTATGGATTGACCAGATCCCGCCTGGGACAAGAATGGAAGATACCGTGCATTTTCGTTCAACCGCACTTGAACACAATGCACAAATTAGGTGTTTTATGAACATCAAAGGAGTTTTTGAGAACTAAGGATGACATTTCCTTGAGGTTAGATACCCAAACTGGGCTGGCACTCTGCCCTGGGCTCGGAGATCCAGAGCCTATAACATTCATTAAATGGATTATGTTCAGTATACTCTGGCAAACTCTAAGCAAGGCCTAGATTTTTTGAGGAGGTAAGTGAATGAAAATAAGAACAGATTACCTGAAGGACAACTGGGAGGGAAGGACCCACACAAATTCTAGCAGTATGGAGTTGCATTCAGTTGAGAAATACTCCCCCAAACCCAAATTAAAAAATATATTCTCCACTGGGGAAGATTTACTAAGGTTTTCTTGTTAAACAGCCGTGTGGGCTGGCTTGCTGTGCCGTGTCCTAGAACACTGCATGTTCTCTGACATCTCCCGGGTTAACATGTCCCAGAAAGGAAGGTACTAATGTCTGGGGACAAAATCATCATAGCAGTAACTGCCGATCATCAAAGACCCAGTGCACACCACGCACCTTGCCAGGGGCTTGATACACAACACATACATTCTAACGGTCATGCACACAAGACCAGGCTGATCGAACCCATTTCACAGACAGGAGCTTGAGGCTTAGAAAGCTGTGAATATGCACAAATCACAGGTCTAGTATGTGCCAGAGTGGGGACTAGACCTCCTGTTTGAATTCTTCCAGAGCCCATGCTATTCTTTCTATTCCTCCCAACCTGGGGATAAACTCATTTTTTAAAGAGTTTATTTATTTATTTATTTGACAGAGAGGGAGGGAGGGAGGGAGGGAGAGAGAGAGAAAGAATGTGAATGCGTGTGCACAAGCAGGGGGAGGGACAGGAAGAGGGAGAGGGAGAAGCAGACTCGCTGCGGAGCAGGGAGCCTGACATGGGGCTCGATCCCAGGACCGATCCTAGGACTCTGGGATCATGACCTCAGCCTAAGGCAGATGCTCAACCAACTGAGCCACCCAGGTGCCCCCTGGGGACAACCTTCTGTTAACTCATTTCTTACTCCTCCATAATACTTCTCAAGAGGTAAAAAGAAGGACCTTGTAGCCAAAGTACGAAAAACGAATAGACAAAATGAAAGAATGTGAAAATGAGAATCACACACAATTTGGGCATTGTCTGTGGGGTTCACTTACCCAGAGTGCTGCTGCCTCACTCCGGGGGTCCTTGAGAGCTGCCTCTGCTCAGTAACTGATACAGGTGTACAGTCCCAACACTTTCCCACGTTACCGTGCCGTTCCCCTGAGTCTTCCCCAATCGCCCTCCTACCCAACCCTGGAAGTTGACCTGCTGTCCAGCCCTTTGCTGAGTCTTCCTCTGAACACTGTACCCTGCTTCGAGTGGAATAGACAGTTCAGGATCACCTACCCTCCCCCTCACTCAGAGGATTCCATTTTCTGCAGGCATCTCCTGGCTGTCACCATGGGGTCCCTCTGCTACAACTTCTTCTCTTAAAAGATTTTATTTTATTTTATTTTATTAATTCATTCATTCATTCACTTATGACAGAGAGAGCATAAGCCGGGGGGTGGGGGTTGGCCAGGAGGAGCAAAGGAGGAGGGAGAGGGAAGGTGAAAGAGTCTCAGGCAGACTCTGCTGAGCATGCAGCACCGATGTGGGGCTCCATCTCCCCACCTGAGATCATGACCTGAGCTAAAACCAATAGTCAGATGCCTAACTGACTGAGCCACCCGGGCGCTGCGACCTCTTCTCTTTAAAGAGTCAAGTTTAGGTACGTGATCATTCCCTGATGGGCTTCTTCACCATACTCTCAAAGTGTTTTACAAATGGGCTTGTGAGTGGAGTCTAAGCAGGCACAGAACATACTGTGAACTAAGAGAAGTTTTTGAAACCACCTTGATATTTGCAGTAGGATTTTAATGGGATGTCCTATTTGGGACTAGCCACTGAAAAGATATACCAATGAGTGAGCATACCTAAATGGTCAAAAAACAAAGCCTTACTCTCAAGAGATAGAGGGGGCAAAACCATGGAAACCACCGTACAAGCAAACATTGGTAAATCCTGGGTCTGAGTCCTCTGGGCTCCTAGTTCAGCAGGAAGCCTGCTTCTCCCTCTGTCTGCCACTCCCCCTGCTTGTACTTTGTTTTTCTCACTCTGACAAATAAATCTAAAACAAAAACAAAAAAAACAACAACAAAAAAAACCACACACACACACACACAAAGGATCATGTGACCACTCTTGCCAGAAGCAGTATTTGTCATTTCTGGGCCAATTCATTTCAGATCCAGGATGCTACCTCCACTTTCTTTTTTGCATTCATTACGAAGATGGAGAGCTCATGTTGAGACATGGAACTACAAGACAGAAGCAGCCTACGTCTCTGTGTCACCAGTTAGCAAAGATGCACATCAAATTTTACGTGCACAAGAAATAAACCTTTGTTAAGTCATTCAGATTTCATGTTTTGCATCAGCTAGCAGTTATTTTATCTAGCTAATAAACAGGTACATTGTTAAGCTTATTTAAAATTTTTAATAATGAAGCTAATAATAGTGCATATATTCTCTTGTTGTAAGTATTTCTAGCAACATACATCAATCTAGCCATTCCCTTTACCACGTTCCTCTAAAACTCAGCTTTCTCCGCAGAGGTAACTACAATTAAAAAGAATATGGTGTCTATTATTTTAAAGGTAGTTTAAAGCTTTTTAATACATAGATGCACTATAAAAATATACTGTGATTTTTTAACAGACTGGGTAGTGACGTACACACTATTCTCCCACTTGCGTTTGTCACTTAATAAAATGAATGCCGCATCGTTCCATGACAACACATATAAATCCCACCTCATTATTTTAATTACTCCCTAGGACTCTAAAGTATGTATAACTATTTTCCTCCTGATGGACATATAAGTAGTTCCCATTAGTTTCTATGCTTAATAGAACTGAATCAACATCTTTAGACATTAGTTCTTGGGCAAATGTGCATAGGAAAGACATAGCAAACCAAAATTGGGATAAAGTGGAGAGAGTATGAAAATTGTACATTTTTGTACTATCATCCTACATATCTGCCCATTAATATTTTACAAATGGATGTGTGTAAATAACTTACACTCCCTTATTTTGTTTTTTAAAATCCTTTAACTTTTGGTCAAACTTATGAAAAAATAATGTCTCACAGTTATATTAATTTGTATTCCCCTATTTTCTAATCAGAAGCTACATTTCTGCAGCCATGTTCGGAGTCACAGGATTCCTCTGAACAAGCCCTGAAATTCTGATATCAACAAGATATTTTCCTTTTACGTTGAGAAGCAAAGATGTGGTCAGAATAACTGGGTGCCAGAGATTTGAGCCAGACAGGACATGCTCAGCTAGTGAGAGGCATGAGAAGGATGGCAAGGGAAGAGCAATTTCCAGAGTCCATGAGAAAGACCACAAGCAAAACCCGGTCCAAAGAAAATAAGGCAAGCTGGGAATTGCGGATCTGAAAGTCCAGCATCGTGTGGACAAGTGTCCATAAGGGGAGAAGGTGGTGGATTGGGGTTGGGCGGGAGGGGCATGCAAGGACATTACATAAATAGGCATATGGAAAATTTCTGACTTACTTCTACCTGCTGGAAGTTGTCAAGTGATCTAAGTGGGCAGGTCTGTGGATCAAAGAGCCCAAAACTTAGACATCCCACCCTACCTTTGAATCCTCTCTACATATTGTCAAGCAGGGTATAGCTATTTCCTCTGCATCATCTAGTGATTCACTGACAGATTCTAGTACAGCAACATTTCATGATGACCCTGGGGGTTCCAGCGTATCCCTGTCAATGTACATGGGCTGGGACCTATCTTTATGTCTCCTGAAGACAGTTATTTCCTACCTTGTATATGGTGTACCCCTCCACTGAGGTTGGGGCTACATGAATGGGTAGGGTTAGTGAATGATGACACACAGTGGAGACAGGCCCGGAGTACCATGAGGACATGAGAATTCTCAAGTTCGGTGAGCAATTATAACACTTTGCGTTTCTTCCATGGCAGCCAAAGGCCCTACTAGGGATTATTTTGAACCAGTGAATATTACCTCTGGTACTTTCATTAAACTGATTGCTTTAATGATTCATTCATCCAGCCAGCCAGCCAGCCAGCCAGCCAGCCAATACTTACTGCATATATGCTGAGGGCAAACACTAAGTGAAACAAAAAGAAATAGCAAGGCACCTACTCAGGCTATGGATGCAAGGATGGTAAGAAGGAGACAGATTTTAGTTTCAGAAGGTTAAGGACTATGTGAAAGGATAAGGGGAGTCGATAACGACTCTGAGTTCTAAAGGTTGGCTGACTAGGTACACTTGTTCTTAGCTGAGATTGAGGATAAGTTTTGAGGAGGAAGAGCTGGTGGTGATTTCAGTTAGAGGTAGAGATGAGGAAGGTGGTTAAGTCAGTGTGGTCCTGGTAGATGGTAAGGTTTTGCCAGCTGTCCAGGTGGAGATGTCCAGTGAGCAGCAGAAAACATGGGTATGGCTATCAGGAGAGGGTCCCAGGCTGCAAAGTAGGTTTGGTTGTCTCAGAACTCATGTGAGGCCACAGAGAGGGAGGAAAGTCAAGTGTTGTGCATACAGTGGCCCACATTCTGTCTCCTCCCCTGCCAACACTATTGGAAACCAAAATTACACAAAACTTAATAAAGCCAGGGAAGAATTTAAAAGGAGAAAGTCCTCCCCTATCAATCTACTACTTGAAGAAAGCTTTCCTATGTCCTTAAGCTCTCTTTTCTAAGCATGTATCTGTGCCTTTGTCCTTGTATCGCCTATGCCTGTGTATTTGTGGCTAATAGTATACATGAAGGTGTAGATCATGACTTTTCAACCTCAAATCTGCTCTCTTGGGTCCCCTTCAGGACCCTACTCTTGACAACCTTTGTTCAAGGCTGAGCTTACACCCACAATACACAGACACTTATCTGCTCTAACGAATGTGTCTGTTCTGGACAGCTAGCAACTCAGCAGTAACTCCAGTTTCTCATGACATACAGAGCAAGGAGCTTGAGGCAATCTTGCGTCCAGGTCCTGGAGGTGCCAACTTCATGACACATTCTTAATGTAATTGGGGCACAGTGATTGTCAAAATTTTAGACACGTGACCGCTTATTCTAGCTGAAGCTTTCCCTAGAAATTTGATCCATGACATAAGGAAGGCTGAGCAGTCTGGGTAAAATGGAGACTGCAAGCCCAGAGTCCCGTCCACTCAGCTCCTTCTTCCCCCTGGAGGGCAGTGACCCCTGGCATCCAAAGAACTCTTGGGTGCCCTTTGAGCACTGCTGGAGAAGCTGAGTGCTACATGACCCTGCTTCAGACATGGACTTCATCTAGGGCTGACAGCCAGCCTGAAGACACAGAACACACTGTCTTTGTGATTTTGTCCTGCATTCTACAGTGACTTTATCAGGATACCCCAAAGGTCCTGTATTCAGCTTTTTTCAATAAGTTATAAAAATTTAGGAGTTAGAACTATTTTTCAACCACGTAATTGGCAATTAAATCAGTTAAGGCAGCACTAGCTGAAAATCATACCTCCACGAATAAAGATCTGGTCTCTCTAGAGGTTTGGCTGATGGAAGATCAAAAGGGGAGGATTTAGAATTAAAGAAATTAATTCAAGAAGGTATATTTTTGGCCATAGTCCCAAGTTGTGAACAAGTAACCACTATTAAGGACATGTAACTTCCAACCTGTATAATGAGACTATCGATGACTGCCTCTCCCACAGTAACTAAGCTTCTGCAAGACAGCAAGTCAGTGACAGTTCCAGGCTTCTGAAACTCATCCAATCAGCGATACGCCCAACTCTGAAAGTCAGCTATTCAGCGACAGCCTCACATTCCAGACAGCATCCAATCAGGGGCCATGCTTCTGAAAGTTGGCAGAGAGGTAGCAGCCTTACTGTAGTGACCACAGGAACACCCCTCAGTGTGTGTCGGTCCCTAAACACTCTGCTCCTGAATGTCACCCGATCCTTGAATCCCCCACATAGCCAAACCTCACAGAGGATCACCTGTGACTTTGTTCAGAAAGATGGCCCCTTACAAGTACAGTTCTCCCTTCAGCCAAACGGGAGTTCACCTTTTTTGGATCAAATAGTGAGTTCAAGTTGTTCTCGGTTCACACGGTCACAACCCTTTCCACCATTCATTCAACCCCTGTTTATGGACTTGGTTCATGACAGGCACGCTGACTGACGTGGCCGAGATGTGCAAATTCAGTCTCTTCAGTTCTCGTAATGGTTGTTTCTATCTGTTTTTATTTGTGCATGTTGGAACTTCAAAATGCCCAACACAAGTGTAAATGTTGTGACAAATTTTATGAACGATGGACATTAAATGAGGAACCAGTCCCTTCAAAGCTTTTTGTGCAGTCTGCAACTCTCCATTCAATATAGAAAATAGATGGAAAGCCAGATATAAACCGGTATATGCTAACAGCTGAGCACGGGAGATGCAGGATTTCCTCGACTGGTACCAAAGACAGTGAAAAAAATAATGCATTTTTTTTTTTGTTCAAGAGACATTCAGATTAAAAAGACTAATCACAGAAGTTGTAATGGCCTTCCATGCTGTATATCATCATCAATCTCTCACCTTAAGTTGGAAACAAATTTCCAGGTGCTAGGACAGACTCTACTGCAATAATAAAAAATATAATAGCTCCATTTACTATTACAGAGATTATCAAAGATCGAAATGCCTCACCTTTTTTTGCAACATAACCACAGATGCATGTAATGGCAATTACGGAATACATTTCTGTATTCCCTAGGCTTGTGAAAGTTTCCTCATGAAAAAAAAGGCTTCCTTATAAGGCCATTATTGTGAGTGAAGTCATTTGAAAATGTGACTTCGGAAACAACAGCAATTTTTTGCAGAGACTTTTTTTTTTTGACTTAGGAGTTAATTACAGTGGTTAAAGTTGATGGAAAACATGCATGATCCTATGGTAGATGTTGGCTGTACTGCCCATTTTCTGCATAATGCCACTCAAACAGCATCTGATATCCTTTTTATTGAAATTGAAGGTGGGGAGGGTGCCTGGGTGGCTCAGTTGGTTAAGAAACCGAGTCTTGATTTCGGCTCAGGTCACGATCTCGGGGTTGTGAGATCGAGCCCCACGTGGGTCTCTGCACTGAGCACAGAGTCTGCTTGAGATCGTTTCCCCTTGTCCCTCTGCCCTTGCCCCCGCTCAAGCTCTCTAAATAAACAAACAAATACATTTGTTTAGGAAAGAAAGAAATTGCAGGGATAGTTATAGAATTATTCTTATTTCAACATTTCTATTCTTTGAACTGAGTTGTTGGGGGATTTTGTTAGCATTCAGAAGCCTTCTATTCTCATTCAAAATCCACTGACTTTCTTTAACAAATGCAGTTGAAAGAATCTTCAGTTTATTTGAAGTACTGATATCATAGTTTAATTCTGAAGAAAAGGTCACCCCCAAAACTCCTGTTGCCTCTTTAAATAAGCCCCTGAGCAAAGTCTGCTTATTTCTTACTCATAGTTTTCAATATTCCTCCAGCAAGAAGACTACGTGCACTGAAAGAACAAACAGTATTATTAAAGGATTTCCTTGATTAAAGGAATTTGTTGAATGCATTAGAGAAAGAACTGATGAAAAATGTTCCCCTTTATGTGTCAAGGCTCTTCTTAAAATGAACAACATTACTTATGAACAGGAAAAGAAAATATAACTTGAAGCGGTTAATTATGATGGAATTTGTCAAGATTATAATTTGGAATGGATTTCATCACATGAAAAATTTGATTTAGTACCATGGATGCTCCTGAATATTTTTCCAGCAAGAGAACAAGGAGAGTAACACTTGTTAACAGTGCTCTTTTGTGTCAGGGGATGGCTTTTTTTTTTTTTAAAGATTTTATTTATTTTTTGAGAGAGCGAGTGAGCAAGAGCAGAGGGAGCAGCAGAGGGAGAGGGAGAAGCAGACTCCCCACTGATCAGGGGGCCTGACGCGGAGCTGGATCCCAGGACCCTGGGATCATGACCTGAGCTGAAGGCAGACCGTAACTGACTGAGCCACCCACCCCTGGGGGACGACATTATTTTTTTTTAAGTTAAGAGATGCAGCACGATCCTGAAGAATGGAAAAGTGAAAGATGCCACAAAAGATGGTATTACATGATTCTATAAAGGCAATTTGAAGAGCAGTTCTCACAATTATTAACTGTGCTGGTACATGTTTAGTATACCAACCCATAATGTTACTACTGAGCATACGTTCTCATTTCAAAGGACAAAATAATGAAATAAGTAAAAGGTGACCACTGTAAGTTATGCTATAATGTAAACGGAAGAGAGACTGAAAATGCAAAGAATTTTATAAGCAAATTCCATAAAATGAGAAACTGTTAGAGATAAATCATCAGGGGAATGTAACTAAAGGAGGAGGTATACAATTCTGGTGTTTCCTCAAAATTTCTATGTTGAAGTCCTAACCCCAGTACCTTAGAATACAACTGTATTTGGAGAAAGGGTCTATAAAGAGTCACTTAAGTTTAAGTGAAATCATTAGAGTGGGCCCTAATTCACTTTAACAGATGTCCTTGTAAGAAGCGATTAGAATACCTATCCACAGAGGGAAGATGATTGAAGACACCGGGAAAAGAATGCCATCTACAAACCAGAGACAGAAGCCCAAGAAGAAACCAACCCTTGCTGATACCTTGATCTTAGACTTCTAGCCTCTGGAATTTTAAGAAAATCAATTTCTGTTGTTTAAGCAGCCCAGTTTGTGGTACTTTGTTATGGCTGTCCTAGCAAACTAATAAAGACAAATAAAATAATTCAAATTTAACTAGGTGCCCTGCATTTTTGGTTGCTAAGTCTTGCAACCCTAGGTAAGGGAAAACCAGAAGTCAACTTGCCCACTTTGTACCCACCCTCAAGAATTGCTAGAAAGCCTGCCTGGATGATGAACAAGAGATGGCTTCCAGTGCTCACAAATGTCCAAGAACAAATGATTCTCATCTCCCACACACTGATATAGAAACATGAGGAGCAAAGTACAAGAAAGCCAACCTGTATCTCACTTATGAATGTGGATGCAAAACTCCTAGGAGTTTTGATCAAAATTTACTTAATCTGCAACATATAAAAAGAATAATATATTTGGGGCAAGCTAACTTATCATTAGAAAGTCAGTTAATGTAAATTACTGCTTACTGGTAAAAGAAAATTCATGTATTCGATTTAATGAAAAACAGTGCTTGATAAATTTGAACATACACTCAGGAATTTAAGAAAAGGAAAAATCCTCTTGGCAGCCTAGTAACAGAAAGGACTTCTGTAACTTGTTAAAGATGATCAGTCATTGGTGAAATTCTGAAAGATTTTCATTTGAGATAATGATGCTCTACATGGCAATTCAACACTGTATCGCAGATCCTCACCTCTGCAATGAGGCAGATAGTATAAGCAAAATACATTGAAATAATACAGGATGAAATAAAATTGTCACCAGTCATAAATGACATGATTGTGTATGTGAATAATCCAACATAATCTAAGGAAAATACATGAGAAATAATAAAAGTTTCCTGGTTACTCATTATTTGTAACAAAATCAATCGTATTTCTCCCTATCAGGAAAAAAAGCTGAAATGTAAAATTAAGACATGCGACTGTAAGAGAATTCAAAATGCTGAGCACCTCAGAATGCATTTAACACAACATGTATATGACCTTTACAAAGAAATTCTGTAGCCTTAATGAGGGAAATTTTAAAAGACTCCAACAAATGGGAAGATATGCTTTGTCGGGAATTAAAAAGCACAGAAACAATCTTGTTATATGATCTCCCTCCTGCATTTATTACATATTTTAATTCTCACAACCTCATAGGAGACGGGTGAGGTGTTACTGCCTTGAACTTCTAGAAACTGTGGGCCTATAAATTCAAATAATTTACCCAAGGTCACATAGTAAGTAGCAAGGCCAGAACTTGAATACCCATTTCTCTGTTCCTTCAGTCCCTAGTTTTTGCACAATGTCACTGGAGCAGACTCCACTAGTGCCCTGCCCATATATCCTTAGATGTTTCGTACCAACTCTGTGTGTCCCTTGCCATGCTTCTGCATGCTTTGCTGCTGAGGTGGTCATACACATTTAACCCTTGGGGAATGACCCTTGGGCTTTGGAGTCAGCTGGCTCACACAGAGAATCAGAAATGTCTAGCAATTTTATATTCCTTCCAATTTTATATTCCTTCCTCTAAATCCCCAGATAATCCATGGCTTCCTTCCCAGTACAGAGAATTGGAATTGGAAAAGGAATTTTACCTTCCTGTATCCAATCCCAGAATGGTCCACGGCCAAAGACCTAACAGCCCCTTTGCCTCAAAGCCAACACACTTGCGAGGTGTACTTTATGGTCCAGAGCTCCCTGTAGGATTACGTTAAATCTGAGATCTCACCTGAAATGACACACTTACTTGGCTTCCTCCCCTTTTCTGTCCTGCCTCCTTCACTCCCTTAATAGCTTCTCCTGGAAGCAAATCCTTAATATAATACTTGCATCTGCAACCTTGGTTTATCTGGGAGAACATGACCTATGAAACCCATACTGTGAGACATATTTACTTCAGATTCACAGTTTAGGTAGTAAGCCCCAAATCAAGTGAATATGCTTGTCATATGAGCTTTATAAACTATATTATGAAACTGGAATTGGAAGTAATAATGCTAAATTATTCTTCAGTTAGTATATTAATAGAGTAGAATATTCACCTAATTCTTTTAGTGATCTCTGCCAAGAAATTTTATCTACTCAGCTTTTAATTCTCTCTTTTGCTAAATGAGTGTATGGGATCAGGTATGCGATAGGCTAGTGGATCTCAAAAGGAGGCAGAACACATGTGACGAAAATCTCAAAACCTTATAGCCCCCTATGACAAGAAAATGACCTGCCCCAAATATCCGTGGTCCTGAGATCGAGAAACCATGATCAAAGCACGGACGTGTCTCTAAAATTCAGCTATTAACCTTATCTGAGATCATGATTTCAATGTGATCCATGCATTTTACTTCTATGAGAAATGACTGAACCCAGCCAGAACGCTTGGTGCCCACCAGTTAGTTACCGGTCCGCTTATGAGCAACCGATGGTCATTTAGGGTAGACTACTTCTGCATGGACACACAGCCTTTAAAACCGAACATTCAGTGACCTGCTTGCAACTCTAGAATATACTCCTTTAAAAATGAGGAACAGAGACTAGAGATTACCTAGGGAAAGCAAATACAATGGCAATTTCTTTTACGTAAAGTGGCATGAGCAAATTAAAGCCTGTCACGTGCCATTTTATGACACACAATCATCGCAGTTTAATTAAAAAGCTATATGAAAAAAAAAAAATAAAAAAAAATAAAAAGCTATATGAACAGTATGCACTTTTGACTTTTTATCTTAATCTTGGTAACCAAGAGAAACTAATTTAATACTCTTAATTTACTATTCTTAATAGAGCAGGTTTCCAATCAGTTGCCATGTTACAGTTTTATAGACCAGTGAACACATTAAAAGTAGCTGTGATTAGAAGTTCATTTGTTATATTTACCAAAAACTTCCTACTTCTTTTTTTTTTTTTGACTTAACACATACCATGTTCACTGTGAATTGCCCACGTTTAAGGTGCCATTAGAACAGCGTGAATTAAATGAAGTAATACTATAACACCTACTTCTGTATTTTATCCATTTTAAAAGTTAATTGCTTTATTATAATGAAGCATAACGTAGAGCCAAATATGGGTGCAAATAAAGAAGTGTTAGAATTCCATGAGGGAATTAATTCCACAAAACTATACACAGAATTTCTTTCTATGAAACCATCATCTGGATGAAATAGAGAAACATATGGAAGGACAAACTATTTTGGATTAATAACAAGAAAAATGAGATAAAGACATAAAGCTGGATTCCAAAGACAGACACTTGGTTATGCAGGCTTTACTAGTTTCCAGGTTCAGAAAAGGAAGGTAAATAAAATAAAATAGGCCTGGAGGGCTGTGAAATGATTCCATGGTAGGATGGATCAGGTCAAGAAACTGCTTCACTCAGACCTGACACAGCAATGATATAACAAGCTCTCAAGGGACAAATGGAAAATCCCTCACTGGTCCTGTGTTCAATATTGGAACACTGAAGCTTTTGGAAATTAAGACTAGGATATCATGTTTTGTGTATCTTTCTTAATCTGCGGCTTGATATTTTATCATCATATTTCTTTCTAATCAGAATTTTGTGAACTGCACCTTGAAGGTCAGGAACTGGAAATGCAGAGATAAGTTTACACAAGGCAGAAAGACATAATACAGCAGTGCTGTGGTCTGAATGTTGAGTCCTGTGTTGAAATCCTGATGTGGCACAGGATGGTATTAGGAGGTGGGGCCTTTGAGAAGTCATTAGGCCATGAGGGTGGAGCCCTTGTGAATGGATTTAGTGCTTACAAAAGAGACCCCACCAAGGTCCCTGGCCCATTTCACCAGGTGAGGATACAACCGGAAGTCTGCAGCCTGGAAGACGGCCCTCACCCAGCCATGCTGGACCTTGATCTTGTACTTCCAACCCTTGAAACTGTGAAAAATAAACTATTGTTCATAAGTTACCCAGTCTGTGGTATTTTGTTATAGCTGCCCAGACAAAGACAAGCAATATTCAAACTACATTTTTTTCTCATATTTTGCATGACCCATGGGAAAAATGGCCTACAAATTCTCATAAACAATACCTAGCACATTGATTTTGTATGTCAATACCTTCAGTACTCAAGATAATGTCTGAATGAATATACATGCATTTTAGTTAAATGGCTGGCTAGCTTTTTTTTTTTTTACTATAAGAAAAAAGGTAAATCTATTTATAGAGTGAACATCAAGCCTGGAGATGTAGAAAAGCATATAGACTATAATCAAGGACACCTTCACTCTGTAAATTAACAAAACAATGCCATCTGTGTTTCTAGACTTCGTGCATACTAATAGAGAACAGTC
Organism: Ailurus styani; assembly: GCA_002007465.1. Classification (NCBI taxonomy): domain Eukaryota; kingdom Metazoa; phylum Chordata; class Mammalia; order Carnivora; family Ailuridae; genus Ailurus; species Ailurus styani. The sequence goes on along the minus strand of LNAC01000391.1, from coordinate 1,583,368 downwards.
TCTAAGATGCATCATTAATTGGGGGAAAGAAAACTGCAAAAAGATGATGTACTACTATATTATTAGATTTGTAGAACAAATGCACACGTATACCCATATAGAATGAACTCATAATAAACTTCTACAGTGGTAGGGATGAGAGAGGGGACTGAAGAGAAGTCAAGAGATCATTTTAACCGTGTGTTTCTCATTTTTACAGTGTGTAAATGGGTATAGAGCACCACTTCAGATCGGTAACAAATCATCTGCGAACATTTCACACCTGGCCCTGATGCTCCCATCACTTTGAGTACAAGGGTAGAATGGTTTCCTGGATAGGGTCCTGGTTTCATGTGAAGGGGTCCTGAGCTAACTGTCAGAGACCTTGGTTCTAATCCTCCCTCTGGCACAAACTACCTTGGTGATCCTGAGCTAATCACCATTCCCAGCTCCAGGCTCCCCATTCAAAAAATAACAACTTCTAAGGCCTTGTCCAGCTTTACTATTTCAATTATTTCTCTACTGGTCAGAAGTCAGGTAAACGCGTGCACCGACTCAGGAACCTATGTGGGCTCTTCACCTGCACTACTGGTAAAGCAGTTTCCAGTGAGACATGGACAAGGTCATGCGAACAGTATTTATCACAAGGCCACTTTACTGCTAAAAATAGGACTAATGACCCCTTTTGCTGAGTTATTTTTGCTTTCTTATCAATGATGTTCCCAGGCCAGCATTATTATCGTACATGGTGAATGAGAAGATTGCTGAGAATCTAATTGCTCAACTGCTCCTTCTTCTTCACAAGATCCAATCCAGGACAAGCATCCATAATCTCCCTTGGGAATAGGAAGCAAACCCAGACTGATAAACAGCCCCTCTTAAATCCCCATTACTGATATGCCATGTGGGTATGTTCTCATTTGACTACAGGTGTGTTCCCGGCTGTCTTTGACTACTGAAATATAACACATAAACAACAGCAAGAGATTTAATCTAGATCTTTGAAAATGGTCTTGTCTATATTCTCAAATTATCATCCCATTCCTCACACCTCCATCATTTAACTATCTTTTCCTTTTGTTCTTTCGCTGATAGAGAACAATTATCATCCCATTCCTCACACCTCCATATCCACAAATTGCAGTCAATTACATTCAGAAACATTAGTTATAGCCTTTAAAAGATTTATGTTAATTCTTCACTGCTGTATAACAAATTACCCCAAGTCTAGTGACTTAAAGCAACAAACATTTATTATCTCAGTGTCTGTGGGTTAGGAATTTGAGAGTGGCTTAGCTGGGTAGTCCTGGCTTGTTCAGGGTCTCTCATGAGATCCTGAATTCTGCCTGCAACCTCCTGGAGACCTACATGAACTGTTTAATGTAAATTAGTGTCTTGGAAATCTATTTTCCTACTGACAGGTGTCCCACTGAATAATTATAATCCCCTCACAGACATTTTAGTATGTATTCTTCCTAAATATAGTGTCCTATGTAGGCCTCCCAATAACCATTTTTCAGATGAAGAAACTGAGGCTTAGACAAGTATCTTGCCCTGCCTCAGATAGCTATGGGGAGGTAGAATCAGGATAGGAGGATAAATTTGTCAAACACCCCAGATGGTGCTTTCTGTAAAAGATCAGAACTTCTAGAGAAAATAAATTTTTATTTTTTATTTTTTTATTTATTTTAAAGATTTTATTTATTTGACACACAGAGAGAGATTACAAGTAGGCAGAGAGGCAGGCAGAGAGACAGGGAGAGGAGGAAGCAGGCTCCCTGCCGAGCAGAGAGCCCGATGCGGGCCTCGATCCCAGGACGCTGAGATCATGACCTGAGCCGAAAGCAGAGGCTTTAACCCACTGAGCCACCCAGGCGCCCGAAAATAAATTTTTAAAAATAAAGAAGGAGAGAAAGAAATTGGAATATTTACTAATTAGATCCTTACTGGATAACACGAATGTTTACATACCTTATCACACTGAATCAAGTCTATCCTCTTATGTCATCAAGTCTGTTTTCAATTGCTAGTCCAGAAATCTCTCCCCCTTGCTAAAAATAACATTTGAAAGATTTTTGAAATAATAGTAAACTCATGTCACCAGGACTGCCAAAATCCTCTCATCCATGAGTAAGCACAGTGTCCAAAGGGGAAGCCATTATATTTAGTCTTCGTATCTTTTCTATGCTCTTTTCTGAGTACCTTTCTATCTCATTTGTCTTTCTATGGAACAGAGAAAGATCAAATATATGTTATGCCTGTTGATAAAATGACTGCAGTGAGAAGTTGCAAATATTTTATTTCTTCTCTGCTTTAGCACTTTGAGCCATTTATTTCTAACTGTGGGTATTCAGAAGAGAGCGAGAAAAGGACTCAGGGAAAGGTACATCAAGTAGGATCTAAGACTTTAAGTATTTATGTGAAAAAGAATATTAAACTGCACTTAATTTTGTATACTTTCTTCAACCATGAAAGGCACAGATATCAGAGAAGGAAGAATCACTGGAAATAAAGTTGATATAAAACTGCACTAAAGGTAGGTCACTCAGTGTGTGACTCTCAATGCACTTTTAAATATATGTCAAGTGAAACTAGGCACATTTTCTTTGATCACATTATTAAATATTAAGCTGACAGTATAGTGGAAATAATTTAAGATTTGGAGTCAGAAATAATTTCAGATTCTAGTTTTACCATGACTAGTTATGTAACTTTGGACAACCTATCTATTTAGAGTTTCTCCGTAAAATGGGAGTAATGATAATGCTTATTTTTCCTGGTTTTGTTAAACGTCAGAACTAATACAGAAAATTTGCCTAGCACAGGGTAAAGCTCAGGAAGTGAGTTTTAATCAATCCTAGTTTACATTTTTTATTGGCTTAGAGAAAATGTGCTATTTTAGGAGAACTATCAAGAGAAATGTTCTGGGGCGCCTGGGTGGCTCAGTTGGTTAATCGGCTGCCTTTGGCTCAGGTCATGATCCTGGGGTCCTGGGATCGAGTCCCACGTCAGGTTCCCTGGTGAGCAGGGAGTGTGCTTCTCCCTCTGCCGCTAGCCCTGCTCATGCTCTCTCACGTGTGTGCTCTGTCAAACAAATAAATTGAAATCTTTAAAAAAGAGAGAAACATTCCCCCACTTTTTCCTAGTATTCGGTCCTTAGATCTCCAATACTTGTACTTCCATCTGCTCTTAGGTCAATTTACCTACACCTGGTAAGTGCTGAAGCCCAAAGCTGCTTTGAGCAAACAACATGTCTCCTTTCTTCACATGTGTGAAGTTTCCAGATGTCAAGTAGGCTTGCTTCAACTATGTTTCCGCGAATTTTAGATTTTTATTTTCTCAAGTGTGACCCAGACTTTCGAAATGACATCCCATTTAAAAATACTAGGATACTCACTTTAGCTAGCTGGATAAAATGGATATATGTGTGTTTGTGCTTGCAATCCTTGCTGAATATAAAGACGATATACAAGAAAAATCCTTTTAAACTTTACAGATTGAGACTTTTATTTGCTCAAAGCAAATAAAACACCCCATACGAATATGTAACTACTTCTTCATCAGCTTTTGAAAGTCTTTTGTATAAACAGGTGCCAAAAATAAATGATATGTTAATAGATCTTTAGAGACTAATATTTTTATTACTTGCAAGTGCTCAATAGTGAATCCTAAGGAAATGGAAAGATAAACATTCCACTGCCCCCAATACTTATAAAAGACTGATTATTGCAAGTCAATAGAGACTAGTTTATTTTAGCAGTAGGAAGCTGTAAAATCTGGCCTGTTAGAAGGTACAAACTTTGAGAAACTTTAAAGGAATGTGTTCTGCCAGTTGTCAGTAAGAATTTATCAATCTATGGGGACTCAGCTTAAGTTCCATATAGACTTATATTTTAAACTCTTTGCTTATTAGGTTTAGAAGGAAAATTTTTACAAGGTACAATTATTGGCTTTTCCCCAAATCCCACTTCTTCGGACTTTCCCTGCAGTTCTGGAGCTTGAAATTTAAGCTATAGTCAGCCCACCTCTCTTTCTTCCTACGAACCAGTGTTGGGAGTACATTTTACCTGGGAGTTAACCCGGAAACATTCACACTTCCTAAACCTTCATTACCAAAGATTCAAACCAGCCTGAACAATTATTGCACTCCTGATGGTTCAGCACAATGTTGCTGTGAATTTTCTCCTTATATCCTCCTGCATTCTCTGCGGTTATAAGGTATCCCCCTGTTTATTCTGATAACAATAGTGCAATTCAGACTAGTCACTTTGAATCAGAAATTTTTATCTTAGACTTTGGATCTCAGACTTTAGTCTGAGTCTTGCACCCAAAAGCAGGGGGTAACATTGCAATTACCGACAGTGGACCAATTACGAAGAATGAAATGAAGGCGTGGCAATACAAGTGAGGTCAAAAGTAAAAAATAATAAAAATTGATAAGTAGGACTTCATTGAAATGAGGAAAAAAAAAAAAAACTTCTGCTCTGCCAAAGACAATATCAAGATCATTAGAAGAGAAGCCACAGACGGGAAAAGATATTTGCAAAAGATACATATGATTAAAGACTACTACCCCTTGGGGTACCGGGGTGGTTCAGTAGGTTAAGCATCTACCTTTGGCTCAGGTCATGATCCCAGAGTTCTGGGACTGAGTGCTGCATCACGCTCCCTGCTCAGCGGGGAGTCTGCTTCTCCCTCTGCCTGCTGCTCCCTCTGCTTGTATGCTCACATGCAGGTANAAAAAAAAAAAAAAAAAAAAAAAAAGACTGCTACCCCTAATTACAAAGACCTCTTAAAACTCACCAATAAGAAAACAAACAACCTGATTTAAAAATGGGCCCAAAGCCTTAACAGACACCTCATCAAAAAAGATCCACAGACCAGGGCGCCTGGGTGTCTCAGATGGTTAAGCGTCTGCCTTCGGCTCAGGTCATGATTCGGGAGTCCTGGAGTCTTGGGACCGAGTCCCACATCGGGCTCCCTGCTCAGCAGGGAGCCTGCTTCTCCCTCTGCCTTTGCCTCTGCCTCTCTGTCTCTCATGAATAAATAAATAAAATCTTAAAAAAGAAAAAGATCCACAGGCCACAAATAAGTATATGAAAAGATGCTCCGTACCATATGTCATTAGCAAAATACAAATGAAAATAACAATGAGAGGGCGCCTGGGTGGCTCAGGGGGTTAAAGCCTCTGCCTTCGGCTCAGGTCATGATCTCAGGGTCCTGGGATCGAGGCCCGCATCGGACTCCCTGCTCAGCAAGGAGCCTGCTTCCTTCTCTCTCTGCCTGCCTCTCTGCCTACTTGTAATCTCTCTGTCAAATAAATAAATAAAATCTTTAAAAAAAAAAAAAAGAAAGAAAATAACAATGAGATCCCACCACACACCCATTAAAATAACCAAAGTCCAGAACACTAACAGCAGCAAATGCTGGCAAGGATGTTCTGCACATCTGCACCTTCCTCTCAATTTTACCATAAACCTAAAACTGCTCTAAAAAAAAAAAAAAGTCTTAAAAAAAGTAATACAAAAGAACTGAGGTTCTTGCTAGTCCTTAATATTTGTTACACTTGTTGGAATAGAAATTTCTGAATATCCTATTCACAAATGTATCATCCACATTCTAACACCATAGCTGACATATAAGAGGGACTGAAGTGAATTGAAATTCTTCTCAATCCAAACCAAATTCCTCTTCTGGAGAGAAAAAACAGACTGAAGTTCATGAAAATCTCAGTGCAAATCTAACTTCTATTTTGGTACCAGAGCTGGCCAGGTGTTCAGGTTGAGCCTCTTGCCAAACACAACCCAAACTGCCAGATAAAATATAAAAGGTAACCTCCTTAAAAACATTGCCAAGCTGATAAAATAGCAAAGAATGATTAGGCCAAATTTAAGTCAAGGCCAGAATGAGATAATTAATCAAAGCATGGAAGCCAATTTTGCTTGAGAGTATTTATTGAATTTGACTTTGAGTTTTCAGAATCGTGGGTTAGGATACAAAGGGCAAAGTGCAGGCCTGCCAGAGGCTGAAGACTAACAGGAATCTTCCCCTCACAAATCTGGTAGCACAAGGGCTACACCTTTAGGCTGAGTGCAAAGTGGGGTTAAACTGCTCCTACCGTACCAGCCCTCAGCAATTGCAAAGAAAACTGCTACCTGGATGATGAGCAGAAGATGGCTTCTAATGCTCTCACATATTCAGGAAGGAAGGACCCCAAGGTGACACACACTTCTCCAGTGGACAGAGAAAAGGAACACTTCCAAACTCTGTCGGCCTACCAGGCCCCCGATACAGAAACCCGAGGAGAAAAGTACAAGAAGGTCAACTTATAGGTCAATCGCAATGAAGAACATACATGCAAAAATAGACATGGTAATACTCTCCTTAATCTGCAATATATAAAAAGAATACACATGGAGCAAGTGAATTTACCATTAGAAAGTCAGCTGATGTAAATTACAAGAGTACTGTAAGATGGAAAATTCATATAGTCATTTTAGTAAAGGGAAGCATTCGATAAAACTTAACATATATGCAGAGGAAAAAAAGGAAAATACTCAATACTTAAATTTTTCTTAGGGGGTAGATCTCATGGTAAGTGTTTTTTACACGATAAAATTAAAACAAAAGAAAAACTTCCTGGTAGCAACCTAGGAATAGAAAGGAAATTCTTTAATCTGCTGAACAGTGATACTTTGAAAGATTTCCACCTGAAACGATGATGCTCTACACAGTGGCTCAACATTGCATTGCTAGTCCTCACCTTCGCAATAAAGCCTGAAGGTAAAAAATTTAAGAAAACCAATAAATGAATAGATAATGCATTTTTGTGAATTAAAAAACTCAATATTTCCAATCTATTAATTCAACCAAATTTGTTTTCTAGAGTCAAGGGAATCCCAGTCAAAATTCCAAAAGCATTTTTGTGCAATGGGAAAAGTTGATTTTAAAATTTATATGGAGGGGACCCTGGGTGGCTCAGTAGGCAGGAAGCTTGCTTCTTGCTCTCCCACTCCCCCTGCTTGTATTCCCTGTCTCTCTCTGTCAAAGAAATAATAAAATATTTTTTAAATAAAAATTTATGTGGAGAGGGGAAGGAGTTAGGATGGCAGAGGAGTTGGGGGGCCCTAAGCTTGTCTTGCCCCTAGAACACAGCTAGATCGTTATCTAACCACTCTCAACACCCAAGAAATTAATCGGAGGTCTGAGAGAACAAAAATTTCAAGTCTACAAGCAGAAAAGTGACCACCTTTTGGAGGGTAGGAGGTGCAGAGTTGACCTGGAGGAGATACACCTGTGGGTAAGGTAGCAGGGAGAGGGCCTGCTTACGGAGGCAAAGTATTCGAAGCAGTGGAGTGCAAAGTCTGAACTTTTAAAAGTCCGCTACCATGGAGGACGTGCTTGGCTTAAAGGTGCTCACGTGGCAAAACGGCGTGGAATCCCATGAGTGACAGTGCAGGCTGAGGATCCCTGAAGGTCGCAAGAAGAACAGTGGCACCAAAGTGCTGCACTGTTCCAGGCACAGGTGCAGGGAAGCCAGCTGAAAGGAGTGGGTCTTGGTGCCAACCTGAGTGCACCCAAATATATAAATCAACTAAAATCCATATGAGAAAAAATTGTGCGGAAAGTGCAAACTTTCCTAGAAAAGAACAATATGCAGAAATTGCCTGATTAGATATTGAGACCTGTTATAAAGCTATAATGATTAAGAATGTGTGGGACTGGGGCGCCTGGGTGGCTCAGTGGGTTAAAGCCTCTGCCTTCAGCTCAGGTCATGATCTCAGGGTCCTGGGATTGAGGCCCGCATCGGGCTCTCTGCTCGGCAGGGAGCCTGCTTCCTCCTCTCTCCTCTCTCTCTGCCTACTTGTAATCTCTCTCTGTGTGTCAAATAAATAAATAAATAAATAAATAATCTTTAAAAAAAAAAAGAATGTGTGGGACTGGCACATGGATAGAAAGTAGACCAACAGAATAGAGAACACAGAAGCAGATCAAGTCATATACATGGCCATTCAATATATGAAAATAAAAAGAGGGGGATAAGGAATATTTGCTAATCATCCAGGAAGAACGGACTCCTCAAGAATACTGCTGGCTTAAGCCATCAAAAGAAATGAAATCTTGCCATTTGCAATGAGGTGGATGGAACTAGAGGGTACGATGCTAAGCGAAATAAGTCAATCAGAGAAAGACAATTATCACATGATCTCTCTGATATGAGGAATTTGAGAGGCAGGGCAGTGGGTCGTGGGAGGTAGCGAGGGAAAAAAATGAAACAAGATGGGACTGGGAAGGAGACAAACCATAAGAGACTCAATCTTATGAAACTAACTGGGGGGGTGGGAGGGTAGCGATAGGGTGGCTGGGTTATGGACACTGGGGAGGGTATGTGCTTTGGTGAATGCTGTGAAAGGTGTAAGCCTGATGATTCACAGACCTGTACCCCTGGGGCAAATAATGTATGTAATAATAAAAAAATATTGTTGGCTTAATTTGGAATCCATGGATTAAGAAATTAACATTAGAAACAAGACATGCATATCCTTTCTCACTACTCCTATTCAACATTGTTCCATAAACCGTAGCTAGTTCAATAAGGCAAGAAAAAGAAATAAAAGTATACTATTTGGAAATAAATAAAAATATGTTTTTGTAAGTGACATGATTGTTTACATATAAAACATGAAAAATGAAACAACACAACCTTTGGAACTATAATCAAACTTAGCAAGGTCTAAGAAACGAGGTCAGTGTACAATAGTCAATTCCTTTCTTACCTGCTGGCCATAAAACAATTTTTACATTAAGAAATGGGTAGCAGCAGCCACAAATGAAGTTCTTGAGTGTAAATCTAACAAAATATGCATAGGATCTCTATGTGAAAAACTGCAAAACACTGATGAAAGAAATTAAAGGTGATACAAATAAGTAGAGAAACAATCCATGTTCATGAATTGGAAGACTTAATATAGTTAAAATGCCATTGTTCTAACATGATCTAGAGATTTAATGCAATCCCAATAAAACTCTCAGTAAGTTTCTCTTATAAAAAGAAATCCACAAACTAATTCTGAAATTTATAGGAGAAGGCAAAAGAACTAGGGTAGACAAAACAGTTCTGAAAATTAAGAACATAGCTAGAGGACTCCCAATTTATGATATAGTACAAAGCTATAGCAGTCAAGGAAAAGTTACTGGCAAAAACACATCTCTGAATCATTTCCAGCAACCAAAATGGATTAATTTTTAATTTCTGTATAACAAGTTACTGTGAACTTAACAGCTTAAAATGCCATTTATTTATTAGCTCATATTCTCCTGGTCAGAAGTCCAGGTACTCTATGGCTGGGTTCCCTGCTCATAATCAGAGGAGACTAAAATCAAGTCTTTGGTCAGGCTGTATTCTTATCTAGGATACAGGATAATCTCAGCTTATCAGATTGTAGTACAATTCAGTTTCTTGCAGTTTAAGAGGGAGTCTCCGTTTCTTTGCTGGCTGGTGGACATTCTCAGCTCTTAGAGACTGCCTACATTCCTTGCCAGTGTCTCCCCTCCACCTTCAAAGACAACAATGGAGAATCTCCCTTACATTAAATCCCTCTCACTTTCTGAATCTTGTTTACCAGGAAGAGCCCCATTCCTTCTAAAGGATTCAACTGATTAGGTCAGACCCATTTACTAACGGAATCGTGCCCCCCATTCATATGTTGAAGTTTTAACTCCTAATGTGACTTATTTGCAGATAAGGCCTTTAAGGAGGTGATTATAGTTAAACGATTCATAAGAGCAGAGTCTTAATCCAGTAGAATTGGTGCCCTTACAAGAAAAGGAAGAGCCAACGGAAGAGTGTAACTCAGAGGACATGCACAAACCACGGCAAGAAGGTGTACAAGCAGAAAGAGACGCCCCAGTAGAAAGCAACCCCGGATACATGCTAGTCTTGGATTTCTAGCCTTCAGAACTGTCAATTTCTGTTTAAACTACCCAGTCAGTGGTATTCTGTTATGGAAGCCTGAGCAGACTAATAAATCCACTAAGAATAATCTCCCTTTCTTAGAGTAAGCTGTGCCGTACAAGATAACCCAATGACAGAATAGCTATGTCGTCATATTCATAAATCTCGCCCACATTCAAGGCCTGTGGATTATATGAGGGTGCAAATCCTTAACGGGCATGGTGTTAGCCTGCCTACTGTAGCAGCTTCATTTCTAATCACAAAAAAAAAAAAAGGAAACAATTCAAATGTCCATCGATAGGAGCCTGAATATACTACATATTAAGGGGTTATAAATATACACACATAATATATAAAATATACAATATATAACTTTTTATATAATCAAATATATAGTATATGTTGAATATAGTAATATATAATGTATAATAATACAATGCAATACAATGTATAACTAAATATATACATCATATAAGGCATTCAGAAAAAGGCAAAACTACAAGGATGGGGAACAGATCACTGGTTGCCAGGGGTTTGGGTGAAGGAGTGTTTCACTATAATTGGCTGCATGAAGGAGTTTTCTGTGGTGATAGGAGTGTTTTTGATTATGACCGTGAACAGTAGTTTTACCAATCTACACATGTGGTAAGATTCCCAGAACTGTATAACAAAGACGTGCAATTGTACTGCATGACAACTTAAGAACAAAATAATTTACCTCTAAGGGTATCTTATAAATTCCATGAATAAGATTTTTGTAACTTTTCAATTTATTGATAATAAAAAGCAAAACCTGATAGCTACAGTCGTGGCACTTGGATAATTAAAATTCAGAAAATATCCAGTAATATAAAGCCACTGGGTTAATAATTTAAAGGTCTTTTTTTAAAAAAACAAAATTTTACCTTTTCAAATGAATTCTTTAGGAGAATGCAGCCATTCCAAGCCACCTTAAGATGCGGCCAACTTTACCACTCAAGAAAAGGAATGACTTGTAACAAATTTTAATGACTCACCCCGAGAACCCCTTGTTGCACTGCGTCACTCCACCAAAGCCCGCATGCTGTTGCCCACTTCTCTGCAACTTTCATCATCACATCTATGCTCTACATAAAGATGCGTTTTATTTCAAAGCTAGTATCACATTGATAATGGGATGTGACATGTTGCTATAAAATCAAGAAAATCATCACAAATGATTACTCCAGCTGATGTGTTAAGGGGGAAATTAACCCTGCCAGTGACATGAAATAAGAAACAATGGTCCTTGAACAACCTGCAAGTCAGCTAGCCTCCATTTCACTTCTATCTACCCTTGTCGCGCTGGGACCTCTGGCCTAGGACCAGGAGCCACCACCACTCTCCCAGTCTCTCTCTAGAATAAAAAGCAGAGCACTGGAGGAGTCTGCAGGGCCTTCAAAATATATTTTTCTTACAATGTGCCATGTGGAGCAGAAACAGGGCTTTTCTGTGAGGGGAAAACTTGCTACTCTATATACGAATGAGCTAGGTACTGTCAATACGTACCTTTGGAAAGAAGGAAGCCTAAAAATAATAACCCATCTCTCACTGGGAAGGTTTCCAGAGATATTTAAAGCACTGTCCTCTGTTTAAAGGCTGCCACCTCCTGCAAACTGCCCTGAACATGCACTAGGTAACAAGTGCTTGCACCTGGACAAGCTGGTCAGAGTAGGAATGTGGGGGGAGAGTCGGGAAATGGCAACAGGACTCAAGGAGAGATCTTCTTGGATAAGGGGCTGGGCCATGCCTTTGAGTAACAATGGCTCTTTCCTACTTGGCCTTGGATTACCTATTTTGTCTATTTCCATTGATCAATGGAAAATTCACTAGCCCCGTTACTCTGTGATGTTAGGAGAATAGATGTATCACAACGTGGATCTTCGTGTCTGAGGCTGAGCACACCAACATTTTCACAGACTAAATGAAGAGAATATCCCGAATTCAGAGGAGATTCTCTTACAAATGAGGGCACCGTCTTCTAGAGCATTGCCTAACAGTAGATTGAGTGTAAATGGCCTTGGATGGAGTATGTAAATAATTCATTAGGCAGGAAATGAGAATCGGCCATTTTACTGTTAGAAACATAGTGAGATTTTTTTTCTCTGTAAGAAAGCTTTTCATGACAGAGGAGAATCAATCATCTGACCAAATGCCTTTTCTGCCCTTTGAAACAGCAGAGTACTAATGCATTTTCCCTTCGTCCTCTTTGTAAATTCTTACTACACACATTTTATTGTTGGTCGAAAGAAGCTATGACTCTGGCTTCAGAGCGAGCAGGACACTCTCCAGAGGTTCATTAGAAGTGTAGCATATTAGTACACAGATTATACACATTAATTAAATATATGTACAGTACGTCCTCTGAACTTACCTGTAACAACTTAACCCCTTATCCCATTTTTTAAGAAGTATTTTATTTACTTTTTTAAGGTCTTTTATAGTCCAACACTTTGAGGGTAGGATTTTAATTTGCCACAATGTGGATGATTTTTTCCAAGTATCTGAACCGAGAAGTCCGTATAATTAGTTTTTTCTTTAGCCTTGATTGGGAGGAAAAGGGAAGAAAGAAGGGAGTGAGTAGGGGGAGGGAGGAAAGTAAAGTGGAATTAGGAAAAGGTGATTAGAAAACAAATCTGAGAGATGGGCAGCATGAAAGAATTTCCCTCTTTGGCATGGAGAGTCTATCAGGGTGTTGCTGGTAAAGTCTTGCACCAGAGATTTCTGAAAGATGTTACTGGAAGAGTCCCAAAGTGGCAGCACTGCCCCCATCTAATCACCACCACACTTAACCCAGGTGCACATAGCCCTCAGGAGCCTCCTCCATTTACATGACCGCAAAATTGTAGTGGTGTCTATTTTTGGATTTTGTGATTTTTGCCATTTTCTTTGTGCTGTTCTACATATTCTACAAGGTGGAAATTATTCAAATATCAAATACTTTAAAAATGACCATACAGAATCTTTTACGTGTTTCACTGACCCAACTGTCTTCGGATCCAAGAAGGGCTCGCCATTTAGTGAGTTATTGCTCAGAATGCTTAGTAGATTAAAATATAATAACACTGACATTTCATGATTACATCAACAATATTATTAAAGAACTTCAATAAGCTGTAAGAGAATCTTTTAATTATAGAACTAATGATGATGATGATAATAGTTGGCTAAGTGTTTTCTTTGTGCCAGACCAGCTTTAAGTATTATATGTATCAACTAATTTACTCCTCACCAAATCCCATGTGTAGGTATATCATTATCGCCATTTTACAAGTGGGAAAACAGAGGCCTTGAACAATTAGGCAAATATGGCTAAGATCACATAGTTAAAGATACAGTGAGGGTTTGCACCCAGGGGACATGGCTCCAGAGCTAACTGTTTAACCACTCAAAGCTGCCTTAAATGCCTTCAATGCACGTGTGTGTGTGTGTGTGTGTGTGTGTGTGTGCGCACACGCACGTCTTGGACAAGTGACTCATGGATGTGACGGATACAAAACTTAAGGCTAGTATCCCAGAGCTGCTTTAAAACCAATCAGAAGGGTAAGTTGGGTAATCTACCCCTGCCACTATATGGACATTTTGACAGATTCTATGATTTTTCTACATCTTCTCACCAATGGAACCTCTCAATATGAAGCCCTGACACTTACCATCTGCCTGATTCAAAATCTTCTCTTGCCTATACATCCCTAATCAAACCTGGATTTTACCAATCAACTATTTTTATCCATCTTTTGTATTTTAATTTTGTATTTTTCATTGTGTTTAAATTTGAGCATCTTGCCATATAACCATATTTCTGTGTGTATGTGTCTAGTGTGACTGAGGAACTTAATTTCATATTTACATTAATTTTTTTCTCAGCTTTGTTGAGATATAAGTGACATATAACTTTGTGTAAGTTTAAGGTGTACAAGGTGTTGGTTTGATACACTTCTGTGTTGCAAAGACTACCACTATAGTGTTCGCGAAAACCTTTATGTCACGTAATTACCACCTATTTTTCTGTTTTGAGAACATTTAAGATGTTCTTTCTTAGCAAGCTTCCTGTATATCATACAGTATTGTATTATAATCACCATGCTGTACATTAGATCCCCAGAACTTCTTCATCTTTTAACTGGAACTTTGTACTCTTTGACCAGCAGCTCCCTTTCTCCCACCCCCCAGCCCCTTGTAACTACCATTCTAGTCTCTGTTTATGTTAGTCTGGCCCCTTTAAATTCCATGTGAAAGTAATATTGTACAGTATTTGTTTTTCTCTGACTTATCTCACTTAGCATAATGCCCTCATGGTCCATCCATGTTGCCAAAGGCAGGGTTTCCTTCTTTCACAGGGAAGAATAATATTCTCCTGTAGGTATGTATGAATGAATAAAGAAGATGTGCTATGTGTACATACACACACACACACACACACACACACACATATATGCATACATACATATAGACACATACCACATCTTCTTTATTCATTATTGGTAGAAACTTAGGTTGTTCCCATATCTTGGCTACTGTGAATAATGCTTCAATGAACACAGGAATGCAGATACCTCTTCAAGACAGAGATTTCATTTCCTTCGGATTTATCTTCAGAACTGGGACTGCTGGATCATATGGTAGTTGTATTTTTAAGTTTTTGAAAAACTCCCATACCGTTTTCCATAGGGTCATCCAAATAAACGTCCTCAGTAATACGAACAAGGGCCCCCTTTTCCCCATAACCTCACCAGTACTTGGTAACTCTTTTGTCTTTTCGATGATAACCATTCTAACTAGGGTGAGGTGATATCTCATTGTGGTTTTGATCTGCATTTCCCTAATGATTAATGATGGGTAAGTTAATGAGGTAGTTAATGAGGTAAGTTAGATGACTGTCCCAATGAAGAATAAGAGCCCGAAACAGAGAAATAGCAATGGGAATAGAGCCAGAGAGATGGATTTTAACCAATTAACAAATATTTATTGAAATCTGAAAGTACTAGTGTGAATAATATGAGGCAAGTCAAGATTGGTTAAAAAACAAATGCATGGACTCTAATCCTTCTACCTTTTCAAAGCCCTGCTCTGTGCCCTGGGAGGCTGACCTCTATGAACTGTGTCATGAGAGCTCCATCGTCCTGTAGTGATTTTGACCAGTGGGGGGAATCAGCCCGAGACCAAAGGAAGGGAAGATGGAGTATTTATTTTCCTTTCCATCCCCAGATCCTTCCTTAACCTTATCAGGGTTTTGGCAGCAGCTGCATCCCTCTAAGGCCACAGACCATTTCCAGCCACTTCTAGTCTACATGGCCAGGTTTTAATCAGACTCTCCTAATACCATTTCCTTTCTGTGTCACCTCAGGCCAAGTGGTAATGTCTCTTAATTGAGATCAGAATTTGGGGACTTCATGATTGTTTATTGGTTCACTAGACCTGTCCAAGCCTATGATAACTGTCCCCTTATTATGTTCAATTTGACCATGTGAGGGAGGCTTTTCTCTCCTCCTGGGAGCCTAACATCTCATTTATCCAAAGGTTCTCATAAGAAAAATAGTAAAAGCTATGCAAAGAGAGCTTTAGTAGAATGTAGCCTTTAAAATATCAGTAATAACTGCCACAGAGAGGATACAGTGCATGCAGTTTTGTAAGATTTTATTTCAGAGAGAGAGTGAGCCTCAGTGGGGAGAGAGAGCAAGAGGGAGGAGATCTGAAGCAGACTCCCCACTGAGCCTAGAATCGATTCAGGGCTTGATCTCATGACCCTGAGATCATGACCTGAGTCAAAAACAAGAGCCAGATGCTCAACCAACTGAGCCATCCAGGTGCCTCACAGTACATGTATTTAGTAGGAAGTTTTTCAAACGAAGAGAACAGATTCAGAATCTCCTACCTATACATTCCCTACCCTCTATCTTCAAGGGATCACTTACAACCAGACATTCTGAATTCTGAAGCCCTCAGATCAGCTTTACATTTAATTTCTTGCCATTCACATGAGGACAGCCACTTGCCAAATCTGGTCATATTTTCTGTGGCAACGTTAAATTTCATGCCAAGCCTCTTATCCTAGTCTTGACACTGACTTTCTCTAAATGACAACTTAGTGAGTGCTGAAATCTAAATTATTTCCCATTTGTTATTTTAGATATTTTGTGTTGTTATTCACAGAAATCCAGGAGCACTCCGGGGTTGGATATACACTTATAACTAATCTTTTAACACTTCCACCTACAATTCAATGTCAATAACCTATTTGTCCTCATCTCTCTGTCTTCGAGACCCTGAAAATTCTGTTTTTGTTAATCCCTTTGAATGAGGTCTCTTTTTAAACCTAACAACCTTTGAATTAATCATCCCAAATTTAGGTGCAATTTCCAATTCTTCACCAGAAACCACCTACACCATTCCTCTTTTTTTAAAAAGCAGGCTCCACGTCCAGCATGGAGCCCATCTTCATCCACTCCTTTTAATACAGTTTATTTTTTTAAGATTTATTTATTTATTTGGGGGGGGAGGGGCCGAGGGAGAAAGAGAGAGAAAATCCTCAAGCCAACTCCCCACTGAGTGCTGAGCCAGACATGGGACTCGATCCCAGGACTCTGAGATCATGACCTGAGCTGAAATCAAGAATCAGATGCTTAACCGAATGAGCCACCCAGGTGCCCCAAGAATACAGTTTTGTACTTAGAATTACAGACTCTAGAATACTTTAGAAAAATAAATGGTAGTTTAGTCCAACCATTAACTTTTTACACATTTTTTCATTTAGTTTGCCCCATTCAGTGTTCATTTTTTTTCCAACCAGTACAATCATGTCTGTGCCCACAGGTTGCTGACCAGGGACCCTATGAAGGAGGCTACCTTTGAGGGTAATAACAAGAGGTAGGGCTTTCTGCATGCCAAACAGGGTGTCACCACTAGTAGTTTTAATTTTTCAAGCACTGTTCTAGAAAAAAATGAGCCAAAATTGTAGAATCCAGAGAACAGTGTAGAAATCTAGGGGTAAAATTTAAGAATGCATCCTTAAACAGGGACGTGAAGCACAGTGTGCACAGTAAGGAAAATCTTCAGTCCTGTATACTGCCCTGTGTGCTTTATAAACAGAGGGGGAGCCATGAACGTGCTGTCCCTTCATCTGGCAACCCTAGGAGAGCTTCCACATCAGTGCTTCTTCAGGTTTGCCCATCAGAAGCCTGCTGTTTATTAACTACCAGCCAGGGGACACTGCAAAGGAACCAGAGGAGTATAGAATGGCCTCATCATCCCTTCCCTAACCACTGAGGTAAGCAGGCTGTAAAGAGAGGCAGAGAGATGAACAGCTGTGAAATATTAGAGTCAAGGTCCATTAGGGATTAACTGAAAAAAAGGCAGACTAATCTTATTTAAAACAAAACAAAATAAAACCTAGCATGCAAAATAAGAAACCAGAACAGAAGCTACTCTGTGCCTGGGAAACTCAAAAGTAGGGAGCCTGCAGCTTGGGGCACACTTAGCCCATCAGATACAAGGATTAAAGAGATAATATGTCACCAGCCTCTGTCAAGAGCTCATGGAGACCAGAAGCCAGATGTTGAGCCTACAGTTTGAGCATCCTCAGTGCATGCTGCTGACGGAAGCTGTGGGAAGCTAGGGATCGACACTATCCAGTGGAGGAACACAGAGTGAATAGAGTGAGGATGGGTCAATATTCACTGGTAACCCAAATGGATACTAGCAATTTAATCACAGTGCAAACTCTCATTAATTTTTGATGACTTAAAAAAATGCACCCTTATGGGAACTTTTCATTCTTCCCATTTCCACTTGCATTTCACATTTTGTCTTTTGGCATATCAAGCTTGGGAATCCCCAAATGTTTCTCTCTGGAAAGAATTTGAGTGGCTCTAGACAGATGGGAAAATGGACCATCTGGTGTTATTACTGCATGCAGTGTAAGTCTAGATAACATACGGGTGATTGGCCAACTGCCCAGATAACACCACCAATTCTCTGGATTTACTGAATTTTCCCAAGAACCACTCTTCAACATACTAATTTATTTCTAAACAGAGTACCATTCTGATTTGCTTGGAGAAAAAAAATTAAAACAATGGAAGAAAGGACAAGATGTTAAAGTGCAGTATTTGTTTTTTACTATGTGTCTCTGACTAGCCTTCCAACTTCCTAGAATTATTAAAATAAGCAACAGTAGGACCTCAAGAAGATCAAACTTTCCAGAAAGATCTGAACACTCTAATCTTGAATGTATGTATCTTTTTTCTTATTGGGTATAATGTTTTTTTCCAACTAAGGAGATTCTTTTTGCAAGGCTGTCTCAGAGCTGTATGAGCAGAACTCCCACTAGAGGCTGTCCTGTACTGGAAAAAAATTATTTTCTTCTAATTCCTTACCTGATGAGTCCTCAACGGGTATAAAAAATAAACAGCCACAAATACAACAAAAGAGAAGTCTAATGACCCCAGACACAATGTCTACTAATAAAACTACTGCTACTGTTGTCAAGTCATCTTTAAAAAATGCTCGTACAATGACCTACAGGCATTTTGTGTCTTGAAAGAAACAGGCCTTGTGACCCTAATACATTGCCGAAGCTGGCATTTAAGAGATGACCTAAGCAGGATCCCAAATAAAAGATTCACCCAAAGATTTATGGAAAGAGACCATAACTTTGAGTGTACTAACTTCACTGAACATCTAACATAGAGCTTGACACAGGGCAGTAGTTCAAGGAACAAATGAACAAACTATTTCCTTATTTGATCCTACCTCTTTTTTTTTTTTACCCCTCTTGTTTAACAATTTTTTTTTCATTTTATCATTTCTTTGTCTTACTGTTTCTCTTGAGATATATACTCCCAAATTTCCTGGGTTTGATGACTTTTCTCTATGCATGCTTCATCTGATGATTTATATTTGACACATTCATAACGTCCCTAGGTAACATCACCGTGGGCATGACAAGGTCCCCCAAATACTTTCTTCATATGTTCCCTGCAGCTTACTCCCCACCAACACCCCAACAAACAAACTACATTCTCTAGGTTCACGGTTCCTAAAGGAGATTTAATTCTCATGATGTAACTGAGTGGACAAAGTAATTTAAGCTTATTTTCTGAAAATTATTTTTTGTATGACTTAACTCCTCAACTAAGGCTCAACAAATACGACTGAAGCCAACTTTGAAATCCAGTGCCATTTATTTATTGGAACTGAATCCTAGAGTAGAACGTGAGTTGAGAAACCAGCAATTTTTAAGTTAATAGTTTATGTCTGGGCATCTCCTATCAGTTAAATGTTTGTGTCCACCCAAAATTGCTATGTTAAATCCTAAAGCCCAGAGGTATTAGGAGGTGGGGCCTTTGGGAGGTGATTAGGTCATGTGGGTGGAACCCCCATGAATGGGATTAGTGCCCTCATGAAAGAGACTCCAGAGAGCTCCTATGCTCCTTTTGACATGTAAGGTTATAGGGAGAAGACAGCCACCTACCAACTAGAAGTGGCCCTCACTAGACATGTACTCTGCATCAGGACACCTTGATCTTGTGTTTCCTGGTCTCCAAAACCATAGAAAATAATTCTGTGTTGTTTATAAAATAGCATCCTTAAGAGTTTTTACTAATACTTCAGTCTAAATTATGTGCTGGGGGTATGATTTATGTTGACATGGTGAGTTGCAGCAATCACAAATCAGATTGATTTCCTTTTGGCAATTTCCTTAGTCTTGACAGAGGTAAATTTTAAACATTTTAAAAAAAAAAAAAGGTTGTATCTGGCTATGTGTTACAAATAGGGGTTGTAGCAACAGATGTATAATACACAACTCCCTGACTACCTGTTGTCTGAGTCATTTTGAGAAAGGACAAGCTCACTCAAACCTATCTTTCCCTTAAGACTGAATTGCAAATTTAGGTTTTTTGGTCAAATATGGATGACCTGGTATGTGCTCTACTCTTTCCTATTTTTTCCATTATATGCTAACCCCAGAAGATCGCTAACAGTCTTACATCCATTTCTTTTCCATACAGAACGCTTTAGTATATATTGTGTGCAATATAGCTAAGAAAACGACAACTGCCTTCTTTTAAGTGAGTGGGTTTTCCCCATAATTCTTCCATTTTGGCGAGATTATTCATCTCTTTCACTTTGTTTTTGTTTTTTAAAGATTTTATTTATTTATTTGACAGAGAGAGATCACAAGTAGGCAGAGAGGCAGGCAGAGAGAGAGGGGAAAACAGTCTTTCCGCTGAGTGGGGAGCCTGATGTGGGGCTCGATCCCAGGACCCTGAGATCATGACCCAAGCCAAAGGCAGAGGCTTAACCCACTGAGCCACCAGGCGCCCCTTTCTCTTTCACTTTAAACAGTTTGGACCCATATAGTATTTTCTCCACATTTCACATTCTACGCACACGTGAGATTCCAAGTAATTCATTCTGTGGTTTAACTAAATGAAGGTGGGTCATAAATGTCTTAAACTTGCCAACATATTTAGTAGCTCATTCCACTCATTGGATTGTAGTACTTTTAGGCTGGTGAAAATAACTGAAGTCGTAATTACTCCAGCAAAATATTCTGATTTTCATACATTCAACAACTATTGCCTGAATGGATATTCAACATAAGACCCTATGCTAAGTGACATTACTATGTCTATGTGCTGACAGAGTGATTATGGGCTTTTTATTTCCTATAAAAGTGTACTGAGAGACCTGTCATCATTATTAGCTACAAGTGCATAGGTGGAGAGGTAGTTCTGAAATCTACTGCTCTTGTTAAAAAAAAAAAAAGAAGAAGGTGAGCCTTTGACCTTATGCACTTATATTCACTGGGTAGATAATATTTGCTTTGAGTAGTAGACAACTGTACTTCATCATTTTCTGTCTTTTTCTGCATGAACTCTCCACCTTTAAGTAAACATCAGTTCTAAGAAATACTGGCCTATGTTGATAATGTAGTGTAGTGGGATGAATTGAGGTTCCTCTGCCTCTCTTAGACACACTGGATTTAGGGATCAGAAAGAAGCAACCTGGGCATGATGCCCTTTATTAATAGTTAATTCAAGAAAGTTTCTAACATCACCAGGTCAGGGAAAAGGGAGAAACTCTCTTAATATAAGAAGATACTATTTAGTTAGAAATCAGGTCAAAGTCAAAGTACATAGGAAGATGAATTTCTTTTGTGGCCCAGTTGGGAATATTGGAAAGGAAAGCGTCTCCTACAAGTTGAGACATGAATAATTTCAGACACATTTTAAGGAAAATGAAACCGACTGGAAGCCTTTCACTGTTCCAAACCCCATTCTTGGGACCAAAGCAAACTCTCACCACCACCCTTCTGGGCAGAACGAGGAATAACTGGGCAGATGAGATGCTGTCTACATCAAATAAAACCAAAGTACTACATTTCCAAGTCTTAAGGGGCCAAGTTGATTTCCTTAAGCAAAGGGGATAGCGTGGAAAATGGGGGCAAGTAAAAGCACAGAAAGCCAACTGGTAAATGAGAGAAGATGGGAAAGCAGACACAATGAGCACATTAGGAGCATGGAGAAGGATCTGGTATACGCTCAAGAAGGCGTAAGGAGTGTCTGTAGAGGACGCTATCCCTCTACTCCCATCCTCCACCCATGGCTCACAATGACCCAGGCAGTGTGGCATCTGTGCAGTACAAGGAATGTCCCTAGGCTGCTGCATTCCCTCCCCACCCGCACCCCACCCCAACCCATTTGATGCTGGAAGAATCATCTGATTCAGTTGTGACCTTCTTAGGGCTTCATTTGGGTCAGCATATTTTGATTCTGGGAAGAGCAGGCCAGGCAGTACTGTACCTTTTTACCCCTCAAGGCCATCTTCCTCTGTGGTCTGCTGAGCACCCACATTGTGAACTGCAGGAAGCAGACCAATACTTCATGCTACTCCAAACCATTTATTTTAAATAATGAGCCTGCTCACTGTTCGAGCTGACAATATCTAACAATAAAGAGTCTAAAGAGATGACCATCTGTTGCCAACATTTTCTGAAAACTACTATGCCCAGTTTAGGTATCCAGAAAAACATCAGCGAGTTAAGTATGAACAAAACCAAAGACTGTAAGTGACCAGCTCTTTGCCCAATTCTGGTAGTGTGAACCACCCCCCTCCACTTCCTCCCTCCACCCCCAACCGCACACACAATCACTATGAGAAGCACGTGAATGTGAGTGTGAGTGAGCCAGGGCAAAAACACATATAATCATCGTCAGTGACAACTCAGTGGAAGAATGCCTTCTCAAAATCTGAACTACAGCATGTACTCTTGACATCAGCCATGTTCAACCTTGATGGCCCATTAGAATCACGCAGAAAGCAGTTAAAAATCTGGATGCTAAGACTGCAGCCCACACCATTAAAGGGGAATCACTGAGGGTTGGGTCCAGTCAGCCATCGGTTTATACACTCCCCAGGTGATTCCAATGTGCAGCCAAGTTTGGAGAATCAGGACTCTACACAATAGCTTGCAACCCTGTTGAGCACTATCCCCTCGGTTTCTCTTACTGAAGTAATTTAAGTCTCTATAATGGACAGCGATCTGACAATGTAGACCTTATCAAAGTGAGATGCAAACTCACTTTGATAAGATATAAATTTGTGGCAGGCTTGATACTTTCCTAAATTAGATGTTTTAGTATGGGCTGTGGTTCTAAGAGCAAATGTTCTTTATCCACAAACTGCTCTCACAGGGCTAGGGGTTCTGATATGATGCATTCTTCCCATGGTGCCTATTAGCATATACAGTAAAAGCCCACAGAGGCAGGCTTCATTAGCAGGATGCCAGTGGAGTCAGGGGGAAAAAATCAATGTGGCCCACTTACTGCCAGCATTGAGAAGCATTTGATATTTAATATTCGCTAGAGTGCAATGCTGAAATGTCATTTTCTATTGATTTGCATTCCATGGAAAGGCGGCAGGGAGGCACAGCTGTCCTTTAAAAGCTCTCATAAACCTGTCAATGTGGTTTTCATGCCATTGTGGTATTTAGTGTTGTAACTGGTCTTAGTCATTTTAGATTCCCAGATTCTGATGGGGCAACATATGCCACTTATTACTAGGATAGAAAATAAGAGTTCAGTTCTACTCTTCGAGAATCTGGGTGTTTCTCCTGTAAAATCTTTATCTTCCAAGTCCATATACTGCTGAAATTTGCATAACTCCAGCTGAGACACTCAATTATCCCAGGTGCTCACTCTGCCAGACTGATTTCCCACTGTTCCTTGCTCTTCCTCTCCCTTTTTTTTTTTTTTTACCTCTTATCTATTTCCTTAAGTTAGTGTTAAGAAGAAAGGAAGAAGGAAGATGAAATAGTATAGTTCTTATGGACAGCTCTTAAACACTTACTATATAAAACTTGGTTTAGCACAAAGAACACTAATAGGTTAGAATTTAAAGGGTGCCCCAAGCTTATAGAATTTATATTAAGCCTCCCAAATTCTTACACTCGTTAGTTTTAAGGAGGGCAGGTTTTAGTTTAGACCTACTTCTCGGGGTCCCTGGGTGGCTGAGTCAGTTAACCGTCTAATTCTTGATTTCGGCTCAGTTCATGATCTCAGGGTCATGGGACTGAGTCCTATATCAGGCTCCCTGCTCAGCAGGAGTTCGCTAGAGATTCTCCTTCCCTCTCCCTCTGCACCGCACCTCTCCCACACATCCTGCCCCCTGGCCCCCGGCCAGAATAATTAAAAAATAAAATCTACTTCTCATGATACGATTCCTAATACGAGTCTTAATAGATTACTGTTATCAGTTTAGTTTGGAAAACCACCTTTTCATAAAAATGTACACGACTGGGTCCATTGTCAAAATGAAAAGGATGACAAAGTTGTATTTGTAGAAACATTTACACTTTGATTTGTAAAAGGCTAAAGATGTTACAATTGGGTTACGACTCCAAAGTATAAGTGATCTTTTATCAGTGCAGGAGAGATTTAAGTCAAAAAACAGAAAATGTCCCCCAAGTCCATGTTCCTGGGTCCACAGAATAAGCTCTTAAAAGTTATACAAGGTGGGTTGATAAAATTTCTTACACAGAATTACTGAGCATCTGTTATTTTTCAAAAACTGACCTGGGCATGAGGATACAATATATATCCTGGACATTTTCAATATAGATAGGAAGACAAACATTTAAACAAATCCACTCAGTTGGGAATGCAATGGCTGTATGAGGACGCTATGGGACCACAGCAAAGGACATAGCAATGCTTTTTTGAGATTCCAGTAACATCTTCTTTGGGAAAATTATAGTCGGGTTGATGTGAAATGTAAAGGAGTACACAGGAAAGA
Source organism: Ailurus styani (assembly GCA_002007465.1). Lineage (NCBI taxonomy): Eukaryota > Metazoa > Chordata > Mammalia > Carnivora > Ailuridae > Ailurus > Ailurus styani. The sequence goes on along the minus strand of LNAC01000391.1, from coordinate 1,559,118 downwards.
AGGGGATGAGGAAATTACAGGGAGAGGTCAGAGCATATACAACTACAAATAATGGAAGGAGCCTGACAAGGAATTGACTCTGAGAGAGAAAGTTAGGGAATTGCAAGTGACCAGGCCCAAGGGGCAGCCATGGCCTTAGAAATTAGGCTCAGGGGTCTGAACTTCATCAGAGAAATCACTGCAGTTCTTCCACTTTGAAAGATAAACCTGCCATCAGCAGAGAGCTGGAATGACCCAAAGGGGGAGGGTTTAGGACGCCGAAGCAACCAACAGTCCGAGCAAGAGCCTAAACAAAGCAACCCAACGGCCTTCGGTATAGCGACAATATGACAGACTGAACATATTTAGTAGACTGAGCTCTGTGTGGGAGCCAAGTTGCCAGTTTCTGATTCTGACCCTGCTGCTGACTGGCCAGTTTTAGGTGATGAACTCCCTCTCAGGGCCTCAGATCTGTCCTTTGTAAAATAAGAAACCTCTATCAGCCCAGGTGATCTCCATGGTCCCATCAAGTTCACAAACACAATGATTCTTAGAACGATGCTGCGCAGGTCCCACCATGATATGGGGGCACATTCTCAGAAGAGTGGTGGAAGTAGGAGGAGTAGAGCATCTCAGAAACTGTAAGGGATCACTTATTCTCACCGAATTGCAGCAACCTGCAGATTCTGACATCTGCAAGTTTCCTCAGCCTTGCCCCATTCCTTGATGCTGGTGTCTAACACTGGGCCAATGCATCTTAGTTCATTTTTTCTCCACAAAGCCCTTCTCTGGCTCCTCCATCTTTACCTGTCCTCGTCCACTGGACTTCAACAAACTTTAGAATGTTCACACTGTAGCACCCAAATCTCTTCCTTAATTTGGAAGAATCCTCCTTAAAGGGATCCTTTGTGAAAGACAAGTCCCAAATTCCCACTGAAAAGACCAAAACAGGAGACTCTCCCGTTCCCTGCCACCGGCAAACAACCCAACACAACTTTGTGGTGAGGGAACCTGAATTTTGAGGGAGTGTCACAAAGGTGAAGAAATGAACAACTGGATGCACAGCGGTGGAAGCATCTAGCACAAAGGGCTGAGTTCACCTGTAGTGAAAAAGCTAGTATCATTGTGTTCTTACATAAGCATCCCAGTGTTTGCATTTTCTGAGCCTGATTCTCCAGACATCCTGTCAGTTCTGTGAGCTGACAGATATCCTTGTCATACATTTGTTTTCCACTTAAAGAAACCAAAGTCAGTTTTGGTTTGAAACATAAAACTCTGCCAATTATGTTGCAGCTTTTTACTATACTCTTCAGATTCTTTGGGTCTTGAATAGGTAATGAGCAATATAAAGGCAGAAACTATATTTAAGGTGAATTTCAACATAGTGCTCAAAATAGCATAGAATACACAGGAGTTTATCGATTAGTATTTGTTAGTACGTAGGTTTATTAATTTTGTCAATTTTTGATGTACAGAGTGAGGAATTTTCATTTTTGTATATCTACAAAAACAGTAACTGCAGATTTGAGTTCATTTCTTTTAAATATGAGTCTTATGTCATCTTAAGGCTCATGGAAGAAAAAAATGAAGAAAACATTATTATTTGATGGACTGAATAATAAATGTAGTTCCAGCTTGTCCTCCTCTAAAAACAAAGCCGGATTTTAAAACTGAATGTTGACTAGAAAGCCTTGATCTAGAAATGGGTAATCTATAAGCTGCAAGTTAAAATGCAGGATGGTTTCCAATTTTTCTATGACCTCAAAATAGCAGATCATTGTCAGGGAGACAATGAAACCTAAAAATAGTTTCAAATATCCAAATGTACTCGGGGTAGCCTTTAAATGTTAGACTGTGGCTAAGTTTCTCATCTTGATATAAAATTTCCAGGTAGAAAATCTCCCCTTTGCAGAAGGTTATTTTCTTATTTGTGCTATCTTTGTGTTCAGAATGCTTCAGAATAATTCTATCCACGCCAGTTAAGTTTTATCTGTATGTTAACATAATCAATATCCTATCAATCAAATGGAACTTTTGTGCTTGATAAATGTCCTTTGAAATAAATGAAAGAAATTACATGCACGAATACCTACCTTGGCCTCACGCTGGACACTTCTGAAGATTTTTCCCAATGCCCAAGTTCCCCATGGGAATGGCTGGGATCCGCACTAAGATTGCACTATAGCTTGACTTTTCCCTCCCTTTTCCAGGTGTTGATCCCTAGGGAACATCCTGCCTGCCAGGCTCCACATCAGATTCTGCAACCTGGGGAACCCGGTCCATGACCCTTGTCCAATATCACTGAGAGAGTAAACGCCGGAGCTAAGATTTAAAATTCGTATCTGTTGACTACAAGGTCTGTTTGAAAAATCTTTAAACCAAAATAGGACCAATTCCAGATAATGCTTCAATCAAATACATCCAAGCTGATCCCATGGTTCTGAGACCTACCCAAAAGGCCTATTCCTAAGAAACAGTCAAATAAAGGTCCACAGTTAATGTTTATCGATCATCTAGGATGATGAAAAGACTGCCATTCAATCAATTATAGGACTGAGTAGGCTTTCTCGGATCTCAGAACAAGTGGCTGGAATCACCCCTGGAACAGCATAATTGATAGTTCTACAATTGGCAGACTCTTCTCAAACAATGAATTCCCTTTTCAGCCTCGCAGAAAAGAAAAAGGAAAGGGAGCTGCTCCACTGAGTCCCCCTTCCCTCTCCCCTGCTTTTCTGCTTTGCCACTTTCTGATCCTAAATGATGTTTTATTTTTCTCCTTAGCATTTATCATCATCCATCATGACTCTTTTTATTCATTTTGTTAGTTTTCTTCCTTCTCCCACGCCGGACTGACGCTCCATAAGGAATAACGGATTTTTGTCGGTGTTCCTCTCCGCTGTATCCCCAGCACCTACAGTGACCTACAGTCACACCTGTTACCTATTAGACCCTAACTAGCAGATGTTGAATAAGCGATGGAATGAATGATCACATCCTCTTTTCAAAGAGTTCCACAAGCAGAACTGCTCTCCCCTATAAATTCCAAAGCATTTAGTGTAGATCTGGATTATAAGATCTGTCTCGTGCAACACAATCAAATGTTTACTTAAGGGGTGCCTCGGTGGCTCAGTGGGTTAAGCCTCTGCCTTCAGCTCAGGTCATGATCTCAGGGTCCTGGGATCAAGGCCCACATCGGGCTCTCCGCTCAGCAGGGAGCCTGCTTCCCCCTCTCTCTCTGCCTGCCTCTCTGCCTACTTGTGATCTCTCTCTCTCTGTCAAATAAATAAATAAAAATATTTTAAAAAAATGTGTACTTAAATGTCTCCTCATTAACTCTTCTCCAATCTTCTCAAGAGAATTCTTAACCTCCAGTCAAGCATTCAAATGCATCCGGTATTCCAGCAGGTTCACAATTTCCTTGGATTTGTGTCTTCAACAGTCCATCCTCCCTCTCCAAACTGCACTATTCCCCTCTCAGCTTGCTTACAGTTGTGTTTTTGGAACTCTTCTTCAGCATCGGCCGGGGTACCTGGGGGGCTTAGTAGGTTCGGTTAGGTGACCGCCTCTCCATTTCAGCTCAGCTCATGATCTCATGGTCCTGAGATCAAGCCCCAGGACTTAGCAGGGAGTCTCCCTGAGATTCTCTCTCCCCCGTTGCCCCTCCCCCTGCTTGCATAAATTAAATCTTTTAAAAATTTTTCACTAACCACTCACTTGTGCTATATCCCTATTTCTTACATTCCACCTCTTCCTCTTTCATGATTTACCTTCTAACTTTGGGAGAAACATGCCTTCCAGGAGCTTTCTTTATCCATTAAAGAGTGACCATTCACATGCTACAACGCCTTTAGTCTATTCACATTTTTGAGAATTCGGCTGGATATACAATTTCAGGTTGGAAATAATTTGTCCAATGCCATTTTGACCCATGGAATCCTATCTCCTTGTTAGATTTTCAAATTTTCTCTTTATCATTGATGTTTTATAATTATGTGTTTGCTTGGCTTTTTTTTTAAGATTTCATTTATTCATTTGAGAGAGACAGAGCGGGAGCGGAGGGAGAGGAAGAAGCAGAGTCCCTGCTGAGTGTGGAACCCCACATGGGGCTTGACCCCAGGACGCTGAGATCATGACCTGAGTCGAAGTCAGATGCTTAAGCAACTGAGCCACCCAGGAGGCCCTGTGTTTGCTTGCTTTGAATTTTGTTGTTACTGAGTGGGCCTTCTCAATTCAAGGAATTCATGTCCTTCACTTCTGGAAAGTTTTCTTGGAGAATTGTTTTGTTTTCTTAATAACTTCCTGACGCCTTTTTTTGTTTCTCTTTCTGAAACTCTTGTTCAGATCTTAGTCGTCCCAGATTTGTCTAATTTTCTCAATTTTTTTCATTCTATTTTGCAACTCTTTATCTCTTCTGTTTTGTGAAATACTGCCTTGACATTATCTTCTAGCCATTTTACTGACATTTTGTTTCCATTTCCAAGATATTATTCTTAGTAAAGTTGTCTTTAAAAAAACTGTAATGGCATTCGTCATACCTTTAATGGATTTAAAACTTTCCTTATTTTTCAAAATGTATTATTATTATTACTATTTTCTTTTCCTGAAATTGTTTTTAACAAGTTTCCTCTCTCTGTTCCTTCCTCCTTCCCTGCTCCCACCCTCTTATTTTCTTGCTAGAGGCTTTTCTGAGTGCCAGAATCCTTGTTTGTCCATTTATATTTAGAAGTGAGATATAGGGGCACTGAGATGGCTCAGTCAGTTAAGCATCTGACTCTTGATTTTGGCTCAGGTCATGATCTCAGGGTTGTAAGACTGAGCCCCACATCAGGCTCCGTGTTCAGTGGGGAGTCTGCTTAAGATTCTCTCTCCTTTCCTTCTGCGCCTCCCCCCTGCTCACACATGCTCTAAAATATTTTTTTTAAAAAGTGAGATATAAATATGCTGATTGCATATACTTCGTGCATGAATGGGGCTTAAAAATACTGCTCTTCAAAAATAGGTAGGTAATAATTCCTGTACTTTCATCAAGGGCTCTATGAATGGCAGGATCTGGAAGCCTCTGCTCCTGGCCCAGTTAGAAACCATTTTACAGCTTCTCAGATTACATACAGAAGGGAGCTTCGGGGAGGGGTGGGTTCTTACCATACTATAACAGATCTCACTGAATTACCCTATTTTCCCCATACATCTCGCTCCTGTCCTCTGTGCCTGGTGCACCCAAATCCATATCCTCTCTGGCTCAACTTCTCAAGACAGAGTAAATCTTAGGCACAGAGGACAAAGGTGGAGCAGTTTGCACACTCTGTTGGCTAGGGTAAGGGACCTGACAGTGTTGAATTATAGCTGAGCTGTGTGCTCCTGAAAAACGGTGGTGATTAAAGGACTCCTCCCCACCATTTTGTGCTCTGGACAAAGCTTTATTGCAAAGAACCATCCTTCTCCATAGGACTTATGTAAGATTCACAAATCCTTCTCTTATTTACCTGGGACAAGGTCAGACATGCACCCTCCAAGTTTCCAATACTTGTCTTGTAAATGACCAGCAGAACTGCTTGTCCACCTTCATCACCCATCAGTCAGAACAAAATGCTTGTTCACTGAATGTTGGTTAAGATTCTCTCCTTCCCCCAAGTCCCTGAACTTTGACCAGATTCACCCCCCACCCCGCGCCCCCCGCCGCCCACACCGCCTGAGCCAGCACACAGCCCCTCATTAACAGACCCTCCTGAGAACAGGCTAGACTCCGTGACAGACATGCCCTGATCTCTGACTGCATCTTTTCATCCCTCTTCCCCATACCCAATTTGTCTACTCATCTTGATAAAAGAAAAACTCCCTCTGCCTACTTCTTGACATTACTGTGCGCTTTATGGTCAGAACATTCTCTAGTACAACAACCTCTGCAATCATTGTTTGAACAAAGCATTTCCTCGCTAAGACTGGTTTTTTTGTTTGACAGATTTAAGGTCAAGTTGTCCTTTTTCACAAACACAGAACCAATTTGATGTTATTTTGAATTTACCCGGTGAGCAAACCTTTCAATGTTTTGCCTCCTTCAGCTGAAACTTTCCAGAGTTTGTTGTCCAAATCACTTTGTTTCACGTTAGCTTTCCTCTTGCAGGTCTGGCTTTTAGTTCTCCTTGCAATATTTAGTGAGTTTTACTTTCATGGGCAGAAGTGTACGTCATATTTGTGCTTGCTCAGTATTTTAATCATACTTTTACTATATTTGGGCAACTTCCTGCATCGTGAAGTTCACATATCTCACAAACATAAAAAGCAGGGCGCCTGGGTGGCTCAGTGGGTTAAAGCCGCTGCCTTCGGCTCAGGTCATGATCCCAGGGTCCTGGGATCGAGGCCCACATCGGGCTCTCTGCTCAGCAGGGAGCCTGCTTCCTCCTCTCTCCTCTCTCT
>LNAC01000391.1:1476521-1552659 GCA_002007465.1 Ailurus styani | reverse complement strand
AAAAAAAAAAAAAAAAAAAAAAAAAAAAAAAAAAAAAAAAAAAAAAAACATAAAAAGCAGAATGTCATATTCCAAACACCCCTTTCGGCTATGAACAGGCATGTGACCAGGAACACTATGGGCAAATTTGATCCAAAATGGAGTGGTATGAGGAAATGGGACCTGTATGGAGCTTCCATTCTGTTTGGCTTTACTGACAGAAGAGGCATCAAGCTTTCAGACAAGGAATGACATGCTGTCACAGAAATGGCCCTGGTGCTGGAAAGTGGCAGTCGAGGCAGGGTCCCAGTCATTACTGCTGGAGGGGCACTTGCTTTCATAGCTACAGCAACACTTTCCCAATTAAGACAGTCTCCTTTCCAGGTTTGGAAATCTAGCCTTTAGACTTTCTCTAGGCCTTGCACAACTCTGTAAGCTCCCCAATATTCTTTAATAAATCACTTTCACTTAAGTTAGCCAGAGTGAATTCATTGTGCCCAGGTGGTTATTTCTGTTACATCCTCATTATCATGCCCAGTTTTGACCAAGCCGAAGATAAACATTTTTGGAAAGAATGATGAATTATGGCTAAGTCTAATTACTGTGAAAGAGATGTCTTCTTTACTTGAGCGAATCAACACAAGCTTGCTGTGCAGCTCATAATCTAGGAACCATTTCTTCCCTCTTTGTTAAAAGGGAAAGGACAGAAGAGTAGTATGCTGCCTTGAAACTTTCATGGGACATTCAATTAATACACTTTATCAGTAAGTCATGCTGTCAAGTCCTAACGAGAAGGATGCAGTAAGATTCACAGAAGCCTTGGAAAGACAACTTTGGTTTCCAAGGTAGGTGACTAGGAGAGTATGGTATATTGCATTATCATCAAGTATAGTCACCATGTTTCCCTCCACCTTATCTTGTGCTCGGTAGAAAAATGCACCTCTCTCTATCATGGATTTAAGCTTGGCCATATGATTTGTAAGGACAAGTAGACTGGGTCGCTCTTGAGGAGAAAAGTTCATGGTCAGAAAGTACCTTGCTCTTCATTTCTTTTCTTTCTTTCTTTCTTTTTTTTTTAAAGATTTTGTTTATTTGACAGAGAGAGAGAGATCACAAGTAGGCAGAGAGGCAGGCAGAGGGAGAGGAGGAAGCAGGCTCCCTGCTGAGCAGAGAGTCCGAGGTGGGGCTCGATCCCAGGACCCTGAGATCATGACTGGGACCAAAGGCAGAGGCTTAACCCACTGAGCCACCCAGGCGCCACCATTTCTTTTTATTTGCCATGAGACTAGGAATATCTTAGGCAGGGCTATAGACAGCCTGGACCCTGAAATAAAGTCACATCTGGCCCAGAATAGATATGTAAACTGAATGCAAAATCAATCATTATTGTACTATGTCACTGATACTTTTTTGCTGGAAGCTACCAGAGCAAAATCTAGCCCAAGCTGACTTATTAAAACAACAACAAAAACAAAAAAACTACTTTATAACTTAACTTTTATAATCAAGCAATTTGTTTTCATCTGTTAATGGTATGTGGGCTTTTAAAGTGACAGATCCAAAGAAAATGACAATATAGATAAGAGAAACTTTTGTGAAATTTTTATTTAAGTTTTCTAGACAACCTTACCTAGTTGTGCTATGAGAAAATCCTAATACAGATTCTTTTGGCCCTGACAGCTTTCTTCAGCTATTGACAGGAATGGAGTTTACTCAGCTGATAAAGTATAGGAAAAGAAGGATGACTGTTTTTAAAAGCCACTGAGCAGTACCCACCCAAGTATTTTACAGGGAGAAGATGGCTCTCACACCAAGTATATTCCTACTTCAGGCATGAAGTTGTAGACAAACTAAACCTGACATTTACTTACTTGTATTTTCTGATTTCATGCCAAGCAAGCAGACAGCTGATTATAACTTTGCTTTCTGTGTACAGAGAGAGGATGCTGTAGTCATTTCAATTTCATGTGTTCTAGTGCACGTGAAAATTATGTCTCATTGCCAAGTCAGAAATTGGTATTCAGGTTTACACATCAGTTTCTATAAAAATGGTGTAGTGGATATTCTCGAATTGCTCCTCCAGACATACTCTATTCATTTCTCCACTTTTCTCGTTGTTCCAGAAGATGGATTTTGTAGACTGCATTACCTGGAACCCTTGCTATTTGTCTTTTGCTTGCACATTTGACCAAAGCGTGGCACCAACAGGAGACCAAAAAGCAAAAGGAGGGTGGGAATTCTGGAATGTACAGCGAGGATGACCAAAAAGCCATAGAAACAAAGGGACCCTGGCCAAAATTGTCAAAACCAACCTTCTCAGAGCCTTGAAAATGAAACACAGTCCTACAGTAACCAGGAGAGCATTTATTCAAGAGAAATTACTGAAGTTGGGAAAGGAGAGTGTGTTTCATGGAGATGGAACTTTCCCTGTTCTCATTTCCCTCTCAACTCCTACATGGTAACACTGACAAGGAGCAGCTTCAACAACCTTGATCTATATGAAAACCAGCAGCTGAGCAGACATTTGAAGAAGTAGAAATGGTCTGTAGCTCTACAGAAAACCCTCTCCCCAAAGAATTGCCACTATTTTATATCTCTCGCAGCATCCTGGGAAAGGCCCATACACAAGGCTTCTGCCACTCTGATCCATCTCAGAACACACCAGATGGAAAAAGCCCTCTCTAAAGCACGTGATTAAAAAAAAAAAGCCATGGAAATTGGTTAATACCGCTGCTGCCTAAAAGGATTTAGGGATGCCTGGGTGACTCCATGGGTTAAGCATCTGCATTCGGCTCAGGTCATGATCCCACGGTCCTGGGACTGAGTCCTGCATTGGGCTCCCTGCTCAACAGGGAGTGTGCTTCTCCCTCTCCCCCTGCTCACATGTGCTCTCTCTCATTCACTCTCTCTCAAATAAATAAGATCTTAAAAAAAAATGTGGGGATTTAGAGAACCACATGCATACGCAGGGCTGTGCACATGCTGAGGAAAGTTCTGAGAAGGCCCTCTCCCCTCATGTCAACTGCGTTGAGCCTGATCCAATAAGTATACTTAAGGCTTTCATCTTTTTAACAGCAGATCTTGGATCACCTTGAGCAGCCACGGTAATCTTCCAAGCACATATTAAAGGATATTCTCCTTTAATATGTTACATTGTTTCTGGCAAAACCACCTTTATTTTTCTCACTGCATTTCCTGTGAGGACCATTCTCATCAGCACAAGGTATGGCAAGAAGAGCATGGGGGCTGGTGGAAAAAAGTAACCTGGGCCAGGGTTGGCTTTTACAGAAGCAGAAGGGGCAAAGTGGGAGAAGAAAAAGGAGCCTGACACCTAGAGGAAGTAAAAGTTCAAGAAAGAGCTAAGATTGCCCGAAGGGCTCCTACAAGCCTACTGGATTCCAACGACATCAAGCCTGGATTCCCAGTGGTAAAAGCTTCGGAGGGGGAAAAAAAAAAAGGACTATCTTGGAAAGAGAAAGAAAAGGGCTTTTTCATTCTTAACAATGATGAGGAAAATAGTTTCTTCTGACAGGATAGAGCCTAGCTATGTGGGTAGCTTTGTTTTCTCCCGGAGATAGTCTTTTTTGTGTGTGTGGGGGGGAGGGATTTTTGCCCTCTTCATGTCATAGAAGAGAGAACTAGAATTCTTGAGGTAGAAAAGTCAGATAGTAGCAGGGAAAATCCTAGCCAAGTTGGGGTTGCAGAAACGTGAACTGTGTCAGTTGATTTCATTCAGTGTTTATCAGGACAGCTTGTGGCTCTCAGGTTGAGAATGACTGTTCGAGCGAAGCCTTGTAACTTGTCTATAGGGTGCTCAGGGAAAAGGAAACAATTGACAATCCCTACTCCTATACCTCTAATGCAATAAAAGAGATAAACAGCCTGACCATGGGAGAATTAGAAGTACTGTCAGAGAAACATTTCAGAGACATTTGAACACAAAATAAATCTGAAAACTGGGAGCAATAATAGTAATAGCAAACACTGAGCTGTTATTTATTATTACCAGGAACTGTTCTAAGTGTAAATGTCATAGATGCATTAGCTCAGTGAATTCCTACAACAATCCTACAGGACACATACAATTCTATTTATAAATAAGCTATCTGAGGCAATGAAAATTTAATTGTCTTTTCTAAGTACTTAATGTGCCAATCTGTCCCCAGAACCCAAACACCCAACCTTAGATCATAACTACACAGAAGACTTTGTGTTTAGTAGAATTAAGTTATAAATCCTCAATTTCATCAATATCTGATTAAGTGGTAGTTAGTATTAATTAAAATATTTTTAAAATTTCTATAACTGAATATAAAAATACTCCCCGTAAGATGTATCTGTAAGAAGCATTTTTTTAAAAGATTTTATTTATTCATTTGAGAGAGACAGAGATAATGACAGCAAGAGGGGTGGGAGAGGAAGAAGCAGACTCCCTGCTGAGCAGGGCTTAAGCATCTACCTTTGGCTCAGGTCACAATCCCAGGCTCCTGGTACCACATCAGGCTCCTTGCTCAGTGGGGAGCCCGATTCTCCCTCTGCCTGCTGATTGCCTTGCTTGTGCACTCACTCATGGTCTCTGACAAATAAATAAAATCTTTTTTTAAAAAAAGATGTGGTGGGGCATCTGGGTGGCTCAGTTGTTAAGTGTCTGCCTTCGACTAAGGTCATAATCCCAGGGTCCTGGGATGGAGTCCCACTTCTCCCTCCGCCTCCCTCCCCCACCCTCATGCTCTTTCTCTCTCACTCGCTCTCTCGCTGTTGCTCTATCTCAAATAAATAAATGAAATCTTTAAAAAAAAAAAAAAGATGTGGAGGGCACACACAGGCGTGCACAAGTGCGCGCGCGCGCGCACACACACAGGAATACTACTCAGCCATCAAAAAGGATGAAATCTTATCATTTATATGACATGGATGGATGGAATTTCACTTATTATGCTAAGCAAAATAAGTCAATCAGAGAAAGACAATTATCGTATCATTTCACTCTTACGTGGAATTTAAGAAACAAAATAGAGGATCAAAGGGGAAGGGAGCTAAAAAAATAGGAAAAGAGAGAGGGAGACAAATCTAAACAAATGCTGAACTCTAGGAAACAAACTGAGGGTTGCTGGAGGGGAGGTTGACTTAATATTTAAACAATGAAAGTGTGCCATATTTTATTCACCAATGCTTCCCATTATTAACTTTTTAGGTTTTTATATTATTACAAATCAAATCTCAACTAACTTCATGCATAGGTACTGGGAAAGCTGGATAGTTCAGTAAAATTAACAAGTATTTGGGGGTCAAATAAACTTGAATTGGTGTCTTTACTTTGCTACCAAGAAGTCATGTGATCTTAGGCAAATTATCTCCTGTGAGCCTCAGATTCCTCATAAACAAAACAAGGATAAAAATATTTATCTTATAAGCTTATAGTAAGAAATAAACCAAAGTTTCAACAAATTTGGATAATTGTTATAGTAATAGTAGTAGTAGAAGCACTATTTAGGAAAAAATCAACAAAAAAATTGAATCATTTGGGTACTTTTGGATAGTCAGATCCACACTACAGTGATATTCAAAATATTTAACAATCGGCATGTCCTCAACTCTGACCAATCTGAATGAATGCCTGAATTAATAACATTAAAAAAAAGGAATATAACGGATATGCTTAAAATTAAATCATATAAAACACTCGGTCACAAAAGGCAGAAAAAGAGTATAGGACAAAAACAGGAACAAAGAATAAGGGCAACATATAGAAAACATTAACAAAAAAGGTAGGTATCAATCTAACTATATCAATAATCACTTTGAATGTCAATGGTCTAAATGCAGCAATTAAAAGACAGAGATACCAGAGTGGACCAAGGAAACAAGACTCAACTATAGGCTGTCTGTGAGAAACCTCCCTAAAACACAAAGTCACATGAAAATTAAAAGTAAATGGATGGAATAAATACACCATGCTAACACTATTCAAAAGTAAGCAGGAGTAGCTATATTCATTTCAGACAGAGTAGACTTCAAAGCAAGGAAACTTGCAAGGGGTAAAGAGTGTTACATAATGATGAAGGAGTTAATTCTCCAAGAAGACAGAGACTTTAATGTGTATGCGCTAACAACAGAGCACCCAACAACAAATAGAATTGCAAAGAGAAATAAATGAGTCCACAATCACAGTTGGAGACTTCAATACCTTTCTCACAAATGGACAGATGCAGCAGGCAGAAAAGCAGTAAGGACACAGCTGAACTCAAAAACACCATCAATCAACTGAATATAATGGATATCTATAGACTACTTTATCCAACAACAGCAGAGTTCATGTTCTTCTCAAGCTCATGTGGATTATTCACAAAGAAAGACCATATTCTGGACCATAAACACACCTTAACATTTTTTAAAAAATAGAAAGCTTACACTGTCTGCTCTCAGACCACAACGATTAAAGTGGAAGTAACAGAAAGGTAATTGGAAAATCCCCAAACACACAAAGATTAAACAACACACTTCTAAATAACACATGGGTCAAAGCAGAAGTCTCAAGAGAAATTTTAAAATATTTCAAACTAAATGGAAATGAAAACACAACTTGTCAAAATTTGTAGGATGCAGTGAAAGCAGTGCTTAGGGGGAAATTGATAGCATTGAATGCACATACTGGAAAAGAAGAAAAATCTACAATCACTAATTTAAGTTTCCATCTTGGGACACTAGAAAAAGAAGAGCAAATTCAAACTAAGCAGGAGAAAAGAAATAGTAAGAGTTAGAGAAGAAATCAGTGAAATTGAAAACAGAAAATCAAAATGAACTAATTTTTGCTATGAATCTAAAACTGCTCTAAAAAAATAATAAAGCCTCAAAAAAAAAAAAAAGGAATAAATACCTGACTAATCCAAAGGAAGGCTGACAGGTATGACACACTGGGACATTTTAGGTGACTCTCATCTCTAGAATCCCATTAGCCATTTAAAGGAATATATTCTGAGTATTTTTGTAATATCCTATTTTGCTCCTCAAAATACTGGTGTAATTAGCCCAGGGATGTTCTACCATTCCTTGATGTATCTTCTTAACCTAGCTCACACTTCTATAAACTGTCCCTTAAAAAATTATTTTAAATCACCTCATTTTAATGTGGCATCTTCCTCCTGCCTGGCTTCAGAGTGATACACATAGTTAGTGAGAGTTAACCCCTGACTGGTGTATAAATACTCATAATACATAATCTGATATAATCTTGTGTTTGAACATACAGGCCAAATGACTGATTCTGGGCAACAGTAAATCCATCAATATTCTTTTTTTTTTTTTTTTTTAGTTTTTTTATTTGACAGAGAGAGACACAGTGAGAGAGGAAACACAAGCCAGGGGAGTGGGAGAGGGAGAAGCAGGCTTCCCGCCGAGCAGGGAGCCCAGAGAGAGGGAGAAAGAGAAAGAGAGAGAGAGAGAGAAAGAGAGATCGATCTCACATTTTATAAAGGAATTTTCCCCCAAAATAGCCCTAAGTAGATTTTTCTCAATTTCTTATTGGACATAACTGGGTCACATGCCAACCCTAGAGCACAGATTTGGTCCTTACCCAATATGAAGGTATCTCTGTGCAATACCTCATTAGAATCAGAGTTGATGCACAGACAGGAAGACAGAAAGAGCTGTTGGATAGGTAGCCAATAATGTTGCCACAGAAGCCTTTCCATAGCATTTACCATGTTTGTACAGTAATTTGTCTGCTCACATAGTTGCCTTTTTCCCTTCGACTACGAACTCCTCAAAGATGTGGATGAGGGCATTCATTTTTATACTTTTATTATCTATCGTGAAGCCTAACCCATTATAGGTATATACAAATTTTTTATTGATACTGTAATGACTACATAATTACAAAGGACACCACTCTGCAAAGCACTGGGCTAGAAGAATGGAAAGAACAGTCTCATCCACAGAAAAAGTAAGTTCCTATTTGTTATAAATTTTTCACTACAGTATGGATGCTAGAGTGCTCTCCGTGGAGTCTCTCACTCCTGGGCACAATACACTTGATAGCCACTCATATTTTATTTAATAATTTTTAAAAAGTGAACTGAGATGACATGTTGTTTTAGAAAACTTAGCTATCTTTGAAAAGAAACCAAGATTCACTTCTAGAGAATAAAAGTATCATTCTTCATGATGTCATCATAGTTTCATGAATATTTTACAAAACAGCCAGGAACACTGCAATTTTCTCCTTGGAGACTGAGATACTGAATGTTATGATACAGAATTAAAAATTTTAGCTTTGTACCTGAAGGTGATCTAAAAGTTTAAGCCTCAAAAAAAAAAGCCAAGAAATTAAATATTCATCAAAATCAGATATGAGTCATGAATATAAAAAGTTTTCAAATACTATTGTCTTTTGTCGTCCTCAAAGAAACTGAATGTAAAAAGAATAATTCCTGGCTCTATTTCATTTTGTAACCACCACAATTATATCATGTATGCGTTATTCTATAAACACAGCGCTGCCATTTATACTTCAGATAATCCAGTTGTCAGAAGAAAAAACTGAGATGCTTTGTGCTCTAGTCATTTCCTCTATTACATTAAGATGATTGTTCAATAAGATAAAGTTTAGAATAATAAAAGTTGGTGAATATTTTAGCCCTGTTCCATTTGAAGCAGTATTTTATCCTGAAAATGCGAATATGAATCTCTATTTGTTCTACACAGCTAGTGAATGTGTGTAGTCTTAGAACACTTTGAGTAATACCTGATTATAAGCCCAGGAACCCATTATTTCAATTAAACATAATAATTGAGCAATTTTGTCAAGAACTTGCTATCTAGAAATGTAGTTCAATGGGAGCTTGCCCTTTTTTCCAATTAGAGAGAGAACAGCGGGACCAAATTTTGAAGTGGAAAATTATACCATCAGCATATTTTCCAGAGTTTTGTTTGTTAGTGCTAAGGGATATAAATAAAGGAAAGCTTATTAATCTTTTCAAAGAATTCTGTCACCCAATACAAGTAAAAGATAATAAGGACCAACATCAAGGACAAGATAGGCTAATATCAAAATCAAAATCTGTTACAACCAGAGACAGGGCAGCATCCAGGAGTTTATTAGAATTCTATAGCCAGTGGTCATAGGAAAATTGTTAGATCGTCATCATTGGGAAGGATCAAAGTGTTCAGATAGCAGATACTAAAAAGACTAGATCTGGATATAAGGGAAACAAAGAAACAGGTTTGATTGTTACCATCAGACTAGGCATATGTATATATTGGGAAGCCGTGTACAATGGGGTTTGCCTGGGTAGCGCCAGTTTTTAGCCCTCCAGTTTTGTGTCCCTTAGTATGGGAATGATTTTGTTAATGCAGATGCCTGAGATCCGAATTCACACAGATCTATTTTTTTCGGCAGTAGGATGCCCATATCCCGAAGTGGACCAACACTGGTGTTGGGGGCAGGACCGAAAAACCTCACCAAAGAAACTACATTGTTTTTTCCAAATGGCCTTTTTTCTTGTCTAGGGAAGTAACATAGAGGAAAGAAGTGACGTATTTTTGTAACATTCTGATGCCTTCAGCAAAAGCAGCCCTTCAAAATAATACCTGTTAGGCAGAATTACTCAAAATGGATCACTGAGAGTTGAGAAAGTAAGAACACCAGAGTGAGCACCAAGACATAATTATGTAAGAGTGAAACTCTTCCTCAGTGTTAGAACTGTCAGCCATGAGGAAACGACCCTGGAATTGGTCTTCTACCCATAGTTTTTATGGGCAACTAAGAATAAGAAAAAAGACCAAATCTGGATATTCTTGTGGCCTTCAACACTAAGTATCTTTGGGTCTCAATTTCCCTGAATGGAAAAACAGGGTTGGAACACAAGGATCTTTAAAATCAAGCATTAACATTCTGAGAGTCTTTTTTTCCCCTTACTCTCCACCTTTTCCTGTTTTGTGCTCCAACTCACCCCTTGTATTCCCTCCACTGTATCCTGAATAAGTCTCCCTGATGCCTCTTGTCATCTCTACCAAGGAGGAGACATCCCTAGAGACTGTCAGAGATGCTACATCATTACTGTCAATACCAGACAAGGGGTCGTCTTAAGGGAGAGGAGGGCGAAGCAACAGTCATTGGGCTGAAATGAACGAACATGAAGTATCACCAAGGCAAAAAGTATGTATCGCACTGGATTACCTGGTTTTCTTTACTTCAGGGTGCCTGTCCCCTCCAAACTCTATGCTGCCAGTAATGCCTTCTGCTTGTGGTGCTTAAAGATGTCGTAAAGCGTGTGTGTATGTGTGCACGGACACAAACCTATACTCGTATTTTCTATTTCAGTTTCAAGAAAAAGTCAAACCTTCCCTGCTCATGCTAGAAAATGAAATAACTGATGATTTTGACATTTGATGGTATTTAAAGAGACAAATTATTTATACTGGAGAAAACCAAATAGAGATGACTGTAAATTCAGTGTGGACATTGTTGTTGTTCGCCCATAAAAGAAAAAAAAAATCTTCAGTGTACTCTGTTGTCATTGAAATGAGTCTTCCACACCAACTGTGGGCATTTTTAGGAGTATCCAATCAGTCATTCCATTTAACGCCAGATACTCAGAGCACATGATAGGAAAATGAAGACAGAGAAACAACATATCCTGTTGTTGAGTGAAGGGGGACTTAAATTTGTCAAGGGCACCAAATGTCACACATCAGAAAGGGAAAGAAGTAGGGAAAAAATGTGAATTTATAGACCAGAAGATTGCCACTGTACCCCACCATTAGGCATAAAAATAGAAGAGGATGCTATGAATTGTTAATTCCATGTCACGAAAGCCTGGCAGCACATGAGAAGATGGGGTAGGCTACAGTGAGATTTAGAAAATGACAGTTTCTGAAAGACACAAGAGTAACAAACAGGCATTTATTTATTAGGGCAAGTTAATGGACTGGACAATCAAATAGAACATACATTCAGGATCTCAGGTATGCTAGATTCACAGTACCCTAACTATGTGTATCCTATTGAGTAATACTCTGTCAGACGAAAGGTTTCCTTTGTCTTGTCAAAGGGCCTCCAATGAGAGGGAATTTTAACATGAAATAAGGGAAAAGTAAGGAAAATATCAGTTAACCCCACAATCTTCTCTGCTACTTGTATCGACAGAGAATAACCCATATTCTCAAATGACTGCTTTGTGATGCCTTGTAGCACTTTACAAAAGTTTAAAGATGTGACAAAAGCTAGAGTTAACTTCACCAGACTCTGCTAGTACCTGTATTACTGCTCTTTTTGGGGAGAAAAAGAAAATTAAGGTACCAGCCAAAAATACTAGTATTTTATACTTCCTAGGAGCTGGAGAGAAAAGACAGTACACCGTGTCCCTCTTCTAAAGGAACTGAGAGTATTTAAGAGGAGACAGATACGTCAATAAAGAATTCAAATGAGATGTGGTAAGTGTGAAGTAGCACCCAGAAGTTGCTGTAAGAGCATGACAGGGGGAGGAGGGAAGGCCAGGCTGCCTGTTGTCATGTTTCCACCACCACACTTGATTCCAGAAACGTCACCAGTAATTTGCAAAGAAAAAGGAAAAAAACAAAAACACCCCCCCCCCGGAAAACCCAAAAGCCTACTATTATTTGAGAGTGATTTACTCTTGTTGTATTTTAGAATGTATTAGGGTTTATTTTTATGCCCTTACTTAGACTCATTTGCTTTCTGACGTTTTCTCAGATGGAGCAAATGAGGAAGTATTAGAGCTATAGTGCGAAGAAATTACACAGGGCCTTTTTCATCCTTCTTTATCTAGGCCACTGCCAGAACAAAGTGCTTTAATAGCTGAGAGGAAGAATAACCGCAGTATTATAAAGTTGAGATTGAACTTACTTTTTAATTCTGTCTAGGATACATTTGTATAAGGAAAACGGCAAGTATTACTCAGAACACATACACTGTGCTTATATTTTCTTTAATCCTCTGCAAAAAAAAATTTTTTTGTTGGGGGCAGGTATTACATTCTGAGCATGGACAAGGAGACAGGTCACTCATGCAAATGCCTCCTGCTGGAAAAAAACCTGAGACCCAGTGATCTACAAGGTTCAGGAATGCTATGGAAAGAAGGGGTATTTGGCACAATGGGGAGTTTCGGTTTATTAAAATGGGAAGAAAAGGTTTTAATCAAGTTACTTATATGATTACATCTGCACGTGAGACCATTTTGTGCCGACTGAAAATAGCAGAAAGGACATACAGATATTTTTGCAGTACTTTAGCCGTAAATCAAAATACTTGATATTGGTGTTGAGTAGGTTGGGGAAATGAATCCAGAGAGAAGGGGATAGATGGGAGATATATTATGATGGTAAAACAAGTATATTAGCAACCAAATGGCTCTGGTTCAGGTTGCTATCTTTCCAGTTGTAAAGATCAAGACAGACTGAATAGCTAGAACAAAAAGGTTGAGCAAGGGCAAATTTGCTCTCTGCTTGAAGGGAAATATCCATCTCCTGGCCAGGGACATTCTTGCTCCTGGGTCTTGGGCTTTCAAATTCAGATTGAGACTTATACCATCAGTCCCTCTCTGATTCTTACTTCTTTGGATTTACTCTGAATTGTAGCACTGGGTTTCCTGGTTCTCCAACTTATAGACAGATCATGAAATTTCTCAGCCTCCATAATCATGTAAGCTTACTTTTATAATAAAGAAGTTCCTAAATGTACTATCTTATATAATAAGTACCTAAGGTATGCTTTCCATATGAGAGATTGTGCAGAATAATAAAAATCGTGTCCTCTTAAGTGAGAAGATAGTAAAACATGTTCAAAACATGGTGAAACCTCTCTTCTTGACCTAACAGGACTTTCCCACTGCCTGGTACATAATAACTGGTAAAACAGTATTTGTTGAATAAATGAATGAATACATTCATGAATGGATAGAAGGATGTGAGGGTTGGATATTACTGGCAAATATCTGCCCATCAGAAAATGTGAACTTTTCTGTGGAGAGGTATACTCTTGATGAGCTAGAATTAGTAAAAACAAAAACCATAGCATTTGGCATCAAAAGGACCTGAGTTCATGACATGGCTTCTAAACTATCTCATTGTGTGATGCTGTATAAAGTAGCCAATCAATGTGTACCTCATTTTCCTCCAATGGAAAATCACTCAAACTGGGGTGTTACGTGAATCAAACAACAAAGTGATTTAATATGTCTGAATATACAACGTGATCATATAAATCAGTTTCTTTATAATAGTCTTGTTTTCTACCCCATTTCGAAGTCAGTTTTTTGTTTTGCTATTGAGTTATAGGAGTTCTTTATATACTTTGAATATTAACTCATCAGATAGAGGACTTCCAAATATTTTCTCCCATTCCATAGGCTGTCTTGTCATTTTGTTGATTATTTTCTTTGCTGTGCAGAAGCTCTCTGCTATGAATTTTTGCTTTTGGGGCACCTGGGTGGCTCAGTGGGTTAAAGCCTCTGCCTTCGGCTCAGGTCATGATCCCAGGGTCCTGGGATCAAGGCCCACATCGGGCTCTCTGCTCAGCAGGGAGCCTGCTTCCTCCTCTCTCCTCTCTCTCTGCCTACTTGTAATCTCTCTGTCAAATAAATAAATAAAATCTTTAAAAAAAAAAAAAGAATTTTTGCTTTTGTCGCTTGTGTTTTTGGTGTCCTATCCAAAGCATCTTTGCCAAGACCAATGTCGAGGAGCTGTTTCCCTATGTCTTTTCCTTGGTGTTTTATGGCTTCAGGTCCTATTTTTAAAATCTTTAACTCACTTTGAGTTAATTTTTGTAAGTAGTATGAGATCAAATTTCAGTCTTCTACATGTGCTTATCCAGTTTTTCCAACATCAGTTATTAAAGAGACTGTCCTCTCCTTCTTGAGCATTCTTGACTTCCTTCTCAAATATTAGTTCTCCATACATGTGAGAGCTCCTTGCTGGGCTCTTGACTTTTCCATTGGTCTATGTGTAAATTTTAATGCTAGTACCACATTGTTTCGGTTAGTATAGTTTTTTAGCATAATTTAAAATCAGGAAGTATAATGCTTCTGGCTTTGTTCTTTCTCTGAATTGCTCTACTGGGATCTTTTATGGCTCCATATAAATTTTTTTTAAAGATTTTACTTATTTGAGAGAGAGAGTGAGATCACAAGTAGGCAGAGAGGCAGGCAGAGAGGAGGAATGTGGGGCTCAATCCCAGGACCTTGAGATCAAGACCTGAGCCGAAGGCAGAAGCTTTAGCCCACTGAGCCACCCAGGCACCCCTGTGGCTCCATATAAATTTAAAAATTTTTTTTTCTGCGCATAATGCCATTGGAATTTTGATTGGGATTGTACTGAATCTGTAGATAACACTGGGCACTACGGACATTTTAACATTGATTTTTTCAGTCCATGAACATAAGATGTCTTTCCATTTACTCATGTCTTCAATTTCTTTCATCAGTGTCTTCTACTTTTCTGTGTACAGATCTTTCGCTTCTTTAATTTTATTCCTAAGTATTTTATTTTAGGATATTGAGAATGGTATTGTTTTCATTATTTCTGAATACACATTTTTCCAAAGAAAACATACAAATGGCCAATGGGTACATGAGAAGTTGTTCTATGTCACTTAATAGGGAAATGCACACTGAAACCACAATGAGATCATCTCATACCTGTTAAAATGGCTATCACCAAAAACACAAGAGATAACAAATGTTGGCAAGGATGTCAAGAAAAGGGAAAACACCATGGCAGTTCCTCAAAAAAGTACAAATGAAAAAACATGATCCAAAAGAAATATATATATATATATATATATATATATATATCCAAAAGAAATGAAATCACTATCTCGAAGAGGTATATGCACTTCCACGTTCTTTGCAGCATTATTCCTAATAGCCAAGGGATAGAAACAACCTAAGTCTCTGTCAGTAGATAAGTGGATAAAGAAGATGTGTATATATGTATTTACAATGGAATATTACTCAGCCATGAGAAAGAAGGAATCCTACCATTTGTAACATCATTAATGGACCTTGAGTTCATTAAGCAAAGTGAAATAAGTCAGGCAGAAAAAGACAAATATTGTAGGATACCACTTATATGTGGAATCTAAAAAAGCCAAACTCCTAGAAACGGCACAGTGGTTACCAGGGTCTTGGGGGTAGAGGAAGTGGGGAGATGTTAAAGCATACAAACTTAAGAGTTATAAGATGAGTAAGTTCTGGGGATCTAATGTACAGCATGGTGATTACAGCTAGGAATACTATATACTTGATAGTTACAAATACACATACACACACACACACACACACACCACCACAAGCACTAAATAAAAGACCTGAAATACAAAAGACCACCCTGATTAAGTGTCCTTGAAACTAACAAAAATATTATTCCATAGGATGGTTTTAAATTATTTATAGGAAATTTCTTTCCCATCTTAATTTGTTCAAATCACTTTCTGTAATTTACTGAGAGAAATCAATCTTCCCTCTGCTGTGCTCATAAATTCTCCCTACTCTTTCAGACACTTTGTTTCTTCAGGAGACAAAGTTACTCTGTGACTTTTCTACTTTTCTGATAAATTCCTTCCTAATTTATGAACACATCCTTAATCCAGTATTTCTTTCCTCTGCCTTACAACATGACTCTGCTTCAGTACTCAATAGTTTTGGGTTGTATGCAAATTTTCAGTTGAGAAAAATGGAACATTTCATTGTTTTGCTACCAAAAGCCTCCATAATTTAGTTAAGTATTAATTCCAGGTTTATGCATTTCTATGTGTGGCTTTTCCAAAGGCCTTCAGGAGCTGGCAAAACTAGAAAAAGATTTAACAACTGCAGAGATAAAATGTGCATGGAATTAAGCAAAGATCACAGAAAAGTAACAGAAACAAAGTATTACTACAAATCAGAACAGGAGTCTGTTTAGGCAAAAAGGAATCATCCTGCTGTTTTTGTGGGGTTTTTTCAGTTATTCCAATTTCAGTAAAAAGGAAAAAGAAAAGAGTTTCTTTGAATGCATGCATCAGGGAAACAAACAATACATTTCAGAATTGAAATGAGTCAAGACTTTGTACATAAATCAGGGGAGATCAGAAGGCCCTGGATCTCTCTGATGAAGGCTATTTTCCTATCATTACTTGGCCTGTACTATTTTGTTATTTACCTAAGATAAATTCTTTAAGATTTTATTTATTTATTTGATAGATACACAACAAGAGAGGGAACACAAGCAGGGGGAGTGGGAGAGGGAGAAGCAAGCTCCCTCCGCTGAGCAGGGAGCCCGATGTGGGGCTCAATCGCAGGACCCCAGGATCATGACCTGAGCAGAAGGCAGATGCTTAACAACTGAGCCACCCAGGTGCCCCATCTAAGATAAATTCTTGACATGCAACAGAGTTTTACCTTCTGTGTTGAGTTCTAAGAGTTATAGAAAGGTAAACTCTAAGTTAAAGTTTCATATAATATTTGCTATAACAAACTGAAGTTTAAATAAACGTGAGGTCAATTGTGTGAGGAATTGTGGCAATTTTATCACCAAGGAGAAGGGAGACAGATAACTCTTTTGTCCCTAATCCCATATTCAGTGTATTTTTGTATCAACGTCTTCTTTGCTCTGATTTCTGGATTACTCCCAAACATTCCATTTTGAAAACATCAACTCTATCATTTTGCCCTTTTGCCCTTTACTGCTCCTCTCCGTTGCTGTATTAGCCTCTTCCCCATTACCTTTCTTTTTCTCGATACTGATCTTGCATTCAAGCTAGAAATATCCCTATCACTTCCAAACTTCTCAAGACACAATCTAGATTTGTGCAACATGTTCTGGGATGAGAGAACTCTTGAAGAAAAGTTATAGAAATTTGTTACTACCAGACAGACCTTTGGAAGGTACCTGTGCGTGTCAAGGGCCCTGAAGTTTGAGGTCATGGTAAATCTTCCCATTATTATTAGTCCATCCCAAACATGTTCTTCCTTTCCATTGATTTCTCATTATATTGTTACCAGAGGACAAAATATTTTGTTATTCAGTGCCCCATTTTCACCAACTATGAGGCAGCCATTTGTGTGAAGCAGCAGCTATGAACTTGGTAGAAACTCCCAGAGATAAAATTCTTATCAATGTATACCTGTCTCTGAACAAAATTGGAAGTAGATGAGATTGTGAGCTGGGAAGCCAATTGTTTGGCAATACAATTTTCACTTTGAAAGAGAAGGGGCTGAAGATAGAGAGGCATGGATAAACAGAGTTGACATGCAGGAAAGCAGTTTTGCATTTCTTATGGTGAAAAATAATATATAAATACAAAAAGGAATGTTGGAAGCAGTTGTCAAGAGTGAGTTAAGAGATATACCAACTTATTTATAATTAATTAATCTTTAACACTCCTATTCATACTGCTAGAGAACCAGCATCAAGGAATAGAAAAATGGCAGGCTCTGAAATTAAATCGACCTCAGGAAAAACCTTGAGTCTGACACTTAACTAGCTGTGAGTTTCTAACAACTCTGAGGCTCTGTTGCATCAAATATGGAGAGGAAAATGCCCAAGTTCTTGTAGATATTATCATATTTGTGTGTGTACATAATAAAGAAATCCTTCATCATCCTTATTAAATATATAATAAGCATATAATATACACATAGAATGGAGACAACTGGCATCTAAACAGGAATTAGAGATTAAAAGTGTAAAAAGCTCCACATTTAAGACAGAAAAATAAGCATACAGTTTAAATGCTTTTTCCCTGTAATTTTTTGTCCAAACCATTTTTTGCAAAAAGCTTTTGCACTTATAATTTGAGTAACAATCTTAAGTAGTTGCAGATTAACAGATTTATCTTTCTTTCACTTCTTGCATCCACCTTGAACCAGAGAACTATAGATCACGTTTCCCTCCACAAGTTGTTCATTAACAACTCTAAATTTAACCTGAGATCCCTATTAAACATTTAAGATTTATAAAAAGCATTCTCAAAGGGTCAATTTATTCCAACCCCATTACATTTTCCTGTTGAAAGTCATGAGCCTTGAGCAGAAACCTAGTTGGGCTAGATGAAGTCAAAAGGGAATTTACTGGAAGTCTTATTGAAAAGACAGTCTAGGATATAGGACAGTTAGTATAGTACCTCAGTTATAAACATGCATCAATGACAGATCTGTGGAGAATTAATTCTCACCACAAGCCCAATTCATGACCTTGCCCCATGACAGTTTCCAGAATTTACCTTATTTTACTACAAATACAATTTTTATGATCTAATGTGCCTGCAAAACATTCAACCTTTTAAAGCTATGCAGTTCAATGAGCTTTGACAAATACATACGCCCATTAAAATCATAATCACAATTAAGATAATGAATATTTCTATCATACCAGAAATTTCCCTCCTTTGCAATTCTAAGAAACCTCCCAATCTAGACAGAGGCCAACTCTATTATTTGTTATTATCACTTATTTTTTCCAGTCTACAAATTCATGTGAAAGAAAGCAAAGTATGTATTCTTCTTTTAGGTCTGGTTTGTTTTGACCAACATTATGTTTCTGAAGCTCTTCTACATTATTGTGAATATCGTAAGTTCAAATCGTTCTATACCTTTATAGTAGTACATTGAATATAGAACAATATTGATAAACATTTGGATTTCTTCCCAGATTTTGCTAAAATGATTAAAGCAGTTATGAACATATTGTCACATGTATCCTTGTTGCTGTACATTTTTATTTCTCTTTGCTCTCTAAGAATACAATTGCCTAGTTATTACACTTCCAAACCAATATTGCAATTTTTGTTTTGGTTTGTTTTACTCTGTGACTAAGAAACTCTCAATTGTTTTCAAAGGAAAGACAAACTAAGACTTTAAAACAGGACAAGTGATATGGAGGTAAACTGAATAGCATCTAACAAAATTACTTATTTTCTGCATATTATTTTATATTTGTGAACACATAATCTTAGATTCCTTGAAATGTGATTGGACTGAAGGGAAAAATGTTTATGAAGAAGTTGGGATATAAATACTATAAACGGCACAGGAAGTTTAGAAACATAATATTGAGCAAAAGTATATGTTAGAGAAGAATGCAATCTTCCAGCAGTCATTTCACAACTGCAACACTATGCACAATGTATCTGTAGTTTTAAGATGATGTCTTTCACTTGGATTCACACAGACTGCAGGATGTAACAAAAAACTGCTATTCGGTTTCAGCTTTGGTCTCAAAACTTGGAAAGCTAAAGTGCTAAATGTTTACTTCATTGTTCTCTCTGGCATTTTTCAATCGTATTTGATCATGTGGTAACCTACTTCATTCTTATCAATGTAATCAATCACAGACACAAAGCATAGCATCCAGATTTTTAAGATTTAAAGAATTGCTTTCAAAGATAGGTTCCCATGTTAAGCATACCTTGAAGAAAAAAATCTGATGTGGTTTATGTATTGAAATCCTGTCATTCAGTTGATGTTTAAGTTTATATATATTTCAGAAGAGTAAACTGAATGATGATCAATGATACATAAAAACAATCATTAAGAATTTCTGAATACTTAAAAAGGAAATAGATTGCCAATATGAATATTAAGGGAACATTAGCTAGAAAACTTTATGGAGGACACTATACCTGGTTTGAGCCAACAAATGTGCATTTAAATATCAATTCCAGGCAGAACAATAAAGACTATGTCATGCTGTTTACCATACTTCATTCTTAAGAAATAAGCTTTATAAAAACTTTGTTTTATTTTAATTCCAATTAAGCCATGAGTCAAGTAAAATTTTCATTTCAAAAAACTTCATATCTGATGAAAATAAAGTAAAAGCAGAATGTTAAACTTGCCACCCTAATCTTTCCTAGGAAAAGAACTCCAGAATTATGTACTACACATAATAAAGAATATAAAGAGCATGAAGAAGAAGAAAATGTTAGATGTTCCTCCAGAAAGGCTTGTTGAAAGTGAGTATGTAGAATCACAAATGAGCACTAGTGATTGCTGGAGCAATCCTCAAGTTCACCATGCTTAAGAATGGCTAATTAATTTTAATGATAATTTCATAAAAGTAATGATTAGTTTTGGGCGCCTGGGTGGCTCAGTGGGTTAAAGCCTCTGCCTTCGGCTCAGGTCATGATCTCAGCATCCTGGGATCGAGGCCCACATCGGGCTCTCTGCTCAGCAGGGAGCCTGCTTCCTCCTCTCCCTGTCTCTCTGCCTGCCTCTCTGCCTACTTGTAATCTCTCTCTCTGTGTCAAATAAATAAATAAAATCTTAAAAAAAAAAAAGTAATGATTAGTTTTAAAACATATCAGATTTATTCTTATATCCCAGAGGTTCATTTCATAGCATTGGCCAAGTCTTGTTTTTAACGTTTCCTCACTTGGCATTTAGCAAAGTTGTATACCCTATTTTATCATAAACTTCTATTTTATCATTAAGGCCCACTGTCAGGGCTTTCCCCTAAACAGCCAATTAGAAACAAAAGCATTTTCTTTCATCTTTTATATCTTTCTCACCTGGTTCTAAGTTCTTAAAGTAAATCTCTCTTTATCAGCTCAATCAGTCCATAGTCCTCTACTTTCATTTTCTTACTGTGCCTATACAGATAGCAAGTCTTAAGTATAGACTTCAAATTACTCTAGATTCTCCTCGACTTATTTTTATTTATTGAGAGAGAGCATGCATGCAAGCACCCTCCAGTGTGCAAGCAGGGGGAGGGGCAGAGAAAAACAGAGAATCTCAACCAGATGCCACGCTGAGCTTGGAGTCTGGTGCGGGGGCTCAATCTCACAACACTGAGATTGTGACCTCAATTTCAAGAACAGGTATTTACGTCCTCTCAACTTTTGGTATTTCAATTTCATTCAGATGTTTCTCAAAGAACAAAAGATAGCACATCATCCTTATTTTAAATATCTTTCTTTCTAATTGTTGATAAAATCTATCCCCCTCTTCCAGGTGTAAACACAGTCTGGGTCTATAAGTCCTAAAACCAAATTTATGTAATTAATAAATCCAGGTCCCAGATGAGATGATATGGTGAGGTATTAGACTTGCACACATGGCAAAACCACTTAATTCCTAAAGATTGGAGTCTCCATTTTTTCCCCTCTTAGACCTCAATATAATTCAAAACGACTTCAAGATGAACTGGGGCTCCTCAACCTGACATGAAACACACACACTGTTGGCCTCTACCCCCCATGATTCTTCCTGCTATTTTAAGTATTAAAATGCAGCATCTTCTTCTTTCTCATGGCTGAATAATATTCCATATATAGATCTCACATCTTCTTTATGTATTCATCAGTTGACACTTAGGTTGTTTCCTTATCTTGATTCCTGTGAATAATGCTGCAACAAACATGTGAGCACAGATATCTCTTTGAGACCCTATCTTCATTTCATTTTGATACACACATACACACACACACACAGAAGTGAGATTATGATATCACTTATATATGCAATCTAAAAAAGCTGAACTCATAAAGTAGAATTGTGGTTACTAGGGGTTGGGGGTGGGAGAAATTGAGAGGTGTTGGTCAAAGGGTATAAACTAGCAGTTAGAAGATGAATAAGCTCTGGGGACCCAGTGCACAGCATTGTGATTATATTTAACAATACCATATTATATACTTGACAGTTACTACGTGACTACATCGATTTTGAATGTTCTCACCACAAAAAAGGATAATCATGACATGATGGAGGTGTTAGAAAACACTACAGTGTGTATAATATATAAGTGTATCTAATTAACACATTGCCTGCCTTAAATTTACACAATGTTATATGTCAATTATATCTCAAATTTTTAAAAAATTCCACATGTACACTTGCCTGAGAAAACAGCCAAAGTTTTCTTTTTCCCCCCCCTGGCCCCAACGCACAAATGCTTGGAAAGCTCAAACACTTGGAAGGCTCAGCTTGTTTTGATATAGGCCTTAACTAGGACTAAATAGCTTTTTCCTTTGATCATTTAATCCTTGTGTCAGCAGACCCTGCTTGGTTAAAAGCTAAGCCAGTGTGGGTCAGGATAAGGGCAGCCAGAGTGCTCCATTTTTTATGCTTACTGAGGTCTGTCCTGCCTGATCCAGTTAAAAACCCACTGAAATATAAACTGCTGCAACCGACTAAGGTCAAAACCCCACATGACATATAAAAGCATTGAAACTGATGCCTCCTGCTCAGGCTGTGCCAGAAATGTGATTTTTTTTTTCCTCCCCAAATATCAGGTCAAGATTTCTAGCCAAGGATCCAAGATGTTGGGGTATTAGGTGTCCAGTGAATAGCATTCCTATTCACTGCACCTAAGTTAGAAACTAGTTAAGAGACAGGCCAAAAAAAACTGAAAGGAAATTAATCACAGTACGGTTTTATTACTGATAAGGCTGAACTAGTGGTAACTACAGAGGGATTCCTAAAACTCTTTGTGAATGAGATGAATGTAACCTTAAAGGGTCATAAAGTAAGTTCAGATATGGCGAAGGCAAGCATACACACAGTGCTGAATGACCCGAAACTATAAAACTCCTAGAAGAAAGTGCAGGCAGAAATATCCTTGATGTCAGTCTTGCAATGGTTTTTGGGATCTGACACCAAAAGCATAGGCATCAAAAACAAAAATAAACAAGTAGGATTCTGTCACAACTAAAAATGTTCCACACAGCAAAGGAATCAATAAAATGAAAAGCAACTTACAGAATGGGAGAAAATATTTGCAAATTGTGTATCTAAATAAGTGTTAATATCCAAAATAGAGAAGGAACTCTTACAACTCAGTAGCGAAAAAGACAAAAACAAAAACAACCATCAACAAAAATCCATAAATAACCTGATTAGAAAATGGGGAAAGGACCTGAACACATTTTGCCAAAGACATACAAATAGCCAACAAGTATACGAAAAAATGCTCAACCTCATTACCCACCAAGAAAATGCAAATCAAAACCACAATGAGATATCACCTTATACCTGTCAGAATAGCTATCACCAACAATATAAGAGATAACAAATGTTGGTGAAGATGTGAAGGGACTCCTCATGTACTCTTGCTGTGAATGTAAACTGATACATTCACTAGGTACAAGAGTATGGAGATTCCTCAAAAAATTAAAAAGGGAATTACCACTGAATCCAACAATCTCACCTCTGGATATATATCCATAGGAAATAAAGTCACTACATCAAAGAGCTATCTATACTCCCATAGTCACGGCACCATTATTCACAATAGCCAATGTATGAAAACAGCTTAAATGTCCATCAATGGAGGTAGAGATAAAGAAAATGTGTTTTATATACCAAAGGAATATTCTTCAGCCATGAAAAGGAAGAAAATCCTGCCACTTGTGACAATATGGATAAATCTGGGGACACTATTTTAAGTGAAATAAGCCAGAGAAAGATGAGAAATATTGCATGATACCACTTATGTGTGGAATTCAAAAAAATAAATATTAAACTCATAGTGACAGAGTACAATGGTGGTTACCGTAAGCTGAGGCTAGGGCATGGGAAAATGGGAAATAAAAAGCAGTAAAAGAAAGTAAAGTAGTGATGCCAGGGACTGGGGGTATGGATTATGGGAAATTACTGTTTAATGGGTACAGATTTTCGGTTTTACAAGATAAAAGACTTTTGGAGATGGATGGTGATGGTAGTTGCCCAACAGTATAAATGTACTTAACACAGAACTGCACACTTATAAATGGTCAAGACAGTTAATATTACATTATGTGCAATTTTACCACAGGAAAAAAGAAGGGGGGAAAATGAGAAAACAGTATAAAGTGGAAAGTTCCTAGATGAAATTCTAATTTTATATTTATTATGAAACATAGTTTTCTATTAATGACATCAGTAAGTGCACTAAAGTAACTATGAACCTTACTTTTGACAGCATGAACACTACTTAAAATGCTGTAAGGAGAAAAGAAATTTGCAAACTAAAAGCCTTCAGAAATTGTAGAAAGAGAATTAAAAATTAAAGTATCCCATTTGGGGAAAAAAAAAGCACGAAATTTTAGTAAAGAAAAGCCATTTTTAGAATAGTAAATTGGGGAAACTGAACTTTTGGTTAAATGTCTTCCAGAAAATTGGTATTTGGTCATTTGCCCTCCCCTGCCTCACCCACCAAGTTGTGTTTCAACAACACTCACCTCTATCACTTCCTTAAGTAGGTTCAGCTCCTCTTTGCTTTTCCTTCTATCTGAAATTTTCTTTCTCTTTTTTCACCTGAAAAGTTCCTATGCATCCTTCAAGTCACAGTGAGTGACTCAGAGCCTGTATTATTTTCAATACAAGAAAAGAATATAGTAAATGTTAAAACATCACGAAGTACACTAAAATGTAATGAACCAACAAGGATACATTTTCACAAAGCATAGCAAACTTTTAACACCTGTATTATATAAAAATATGTCAATATATTTACTTATATAAAACTGTAAGAAACACTAAGTCTCCTAATAGAAAAATGATTAAAAACAGGAAAGTAACCTAAAAGAATACATAGTGACTAAAAACAAAACAAAACAAAACAAAACAAAAAAAAACAAAAAAAATATCAAATCTTGCTATTGATCAAAGATATGTATATTAAAGATCAATGAGATTCCAGTTTTCTTCTATTAAATTAATAATTTGTAACATGCTCCCATTAATGCTGGTGAGAGTACAGCAAGAAAGACATTTTGATGCACTGTAGTAGGAATATAAGAGATTGATTTAAAAAAAAATAATTTGTTGATTTATATCAAGTGCCTGAAAAAAATCCTAACCAGTGAGTTGACTTTCAAGAATCTATTGAAAAAGAAAAAGATAGGGGCGCCTGTGTGACTCAGTCGTTAAGCGTCTGCCTTCGGCTCAGGTCAAGATCTCAGGGTCCTGGGATCCAGCCCTGCATCAGGCTCCCTGCTGGGCAGGAAGCCTGCTTCTCCCCCTCCCCCTGCTTGTGTTCCCTCTCTCGCTGTGTCTCTGCCAAAAAAGAAAAAAAAAAAAAAGATACAAATGAACAGAGCACTATTTATAATAGCAAAAAAACTGGAAATGGTCCAAATGAATAATACTCTCCAGAATCACAAAGCAAAATCTGTACAAAAATTCAATTTTCTGTAAATCTTACATTTTAGAACAAATTAAACAAAGGAACACTGAGGCAACTTTCACCCAGATTGCATTTTTAGTATATGGGTTACCAGTTATTCAAATTACGGTAATTGCTACTTAGACAAATTCTGACTGGTAGGCCTAGAAGTATTTTTAAAAGCGGGGAGTGGGGGAGCTTAACTATTCAAATAGGCTTTCCAGAGTGATTTCGGGTATAATTTAAAGAAGTGCAGAAAGTATTCATTTCAAAAAGTTGGAAAGCTTTTCTAGAAATCAATATCGAAATATAGGAAGAGGGTAGAGAAGTTTACGTTCAATCTCTTAATACTAGTATA
Source organism: Ailurus styani (assembly GCA_002007465.1). Taxonomy (NCBI): domain Eukaryota; kingdom Metazoa; phylum Chordata; class Mammalia; order Carnivora; family Ailuridae; genus Ailurus; species Ailurus styani. The sequence goes on along the minus strand of LNAC01000391.1, from coordinate 1,527,245 downwards.
AATGGTTAGATTGATAAATACTTTGTGAGCAGAAGGGAAGCAGTATAAATTCCAATTAATTTATGGGTTTACATCAATGCATTGATACTTTATATGAATATGCCAATGCAATTTACTCCAAACACTTCTTTTTCTGCAGAAATAAAATGTCTTCAATTTGGAAAAAAGCTTAAAATAATTACATGAAAATAAGAACAAAGCTAGAAATATCATAATCCCAGATCTCAAGATACACTACAAAGCTGTAGCAATCAAAATAGTTTATAGTACTGGCACAAAAAACAGACATAGATAAATGAAACAGGACAGAGAACCCAGAAATAAACCCATGCTTATATGGTCAATTAATCTATGAAAAAGGAGGCAAAAATATGCAATGGGGAAAGACAACCTCTTCAACAGATGGTGTTGGGAAAACTGGACAGCTACATGCAAAAGAATGAAACGGGACCACTTTCTTACACCAATACACAAAAATAAACTGAAAATGAATTAAACATTTAAATGTGAAACCTGAAACTATAAAACTCCTAGAAGAAAACAAAGGCAGTAATTCCTTTGACATCATCTGTAGAAAATTTTTTCTAGATATGTCTCTTAAGGCAAGGGAAATAAAAGAGAAATTAAACCATTGGGACTACACCACAATAAAAAGCTTTGCACAGAGAAGGAAACCATTAACAAAACAAAAAGGCGACCTACTGAATGGGAGAAGATATTTGCTAATGATGTATCTGATAAAGGGTTAATATCTGAAATATATGAAGAACTTCCACAAGTCAACACCAGAAAAACAAACTATCCCAATTGAAAATGGGCAGAAGACCTGAATAGACATTTTTCCAAAGAAGACAGAGATAGCCAACAGATACATGAAAACATGCTCAACATCATTCGTCATCAGGGAAATGCAAATCAAGACCATAATGAGATACCACTTTATAACTGTCCAAATAGCTAAAACAAAAAACCTAAGAAATAAGAGTTGGCAAGGATGTGGAGAAAAAGGAACCCCCTGCATTGTTGATGAGAATGCAAATTGGTGCAGCTACTAAGGCAAACAGTGTAGAGATTCCTCAAAAACATTAAAAATAGAATTATCATATGATCCAGTAATTCCACTACTGGATATTTACCCAAAGAAGATAAAAATATCAATTTGAAAAGATGTATGTGCCCCCGTGTTTATTGCAGCATTATTTACAATAGCCAAGATATGGAAGCAACCCAAGTACCCACACACAGATGAATGGATAAAGAAACTCTGTGTGTGTGTGTGTGTGTGTGTGTGTATTATAAAATACACAATGAAATATTACTTTGCCATATAAAAGAATGAGATCTTGCCATTTTCAACAACATGGATGGACCTAGAGATTATAGTGCTAAGTAAGTCAGAGAAAAATGAATACCGTAAGATTTCACTCATTTGTGGAATTTAAGAAACAAAACAAAGAGAAACAAACCCCCTGATTTTTAAATACAGAGAACTGTTGGTTGCTAGAGGGGAGGTTAGTGGGTAGAGAGGAGAAATAAAGAAGATCAAGAGTACATTTATTTTGATGAACACTGAGTGTATAGAATTTTTCATTCATTACACACCTGAAACTAATACTGTATGTTCATTACACTTCAATTTAAAAAGATAATTAAACAGTTAAGAGTACATACATAATTGAACCACAGTAAGACTACGGTAATCTTACACAGCACATATGATTCTCATTCCACAAACTTTGGTAGACAATGTCCTTATTTTCTTAGAACTCACATTATATCTAACTTCCATTCCACATCCTACAGCGTGGCCTATAAATTCAGTCTCAGTCAATACTGGGAATCCCTAAAACCTTACCCCTTCCATGACTGCTTCCAACACAGCATTGTATGAAGTTTCCAGAAAGACAATTAGGAAAGTCTCTGTTCATTGGTCCACTATGAGATGCCCACAGTCCAAGTCAGCATGGCCTCTTGGTGTTGTACAGCCTCACTGTGTCTAGCACTTAGGATGCACAAAACCTGATAAAAGCTATAGCCAGGACACAGGGATCAGCCTTCCTATTTGTACCAAGCAGTCATTTTCCTTCAAGAGAACCAAAACTGCAGTTAATAAATCCCAATAACTCAGACAACTTATCAACCTACATTTCCTTCCAGCATCTCCTTCTGCTACTTCCAAAATTATCACCTTTCTTCCCTCTTTTCAAGAAGCTTAGTGTTCAGAAAAACAAAAACCAAGAAGTTTGTTGTGTTTCCTGTTTATAGAAACCTACCATGAGTTAAGAAGTACCAAAGATTGATTTATCCTAGAACAGAAGAATAAAACATGAAGAGAAGAAAACATAAGCTAATAACCCAATAGCCTTAGCCAGCATTATTTCTATGGATGGTCTGTTTGAGGGCTGTATATTTTGTTTATTACCAGCTTCCACCAAAAGAATTCTTATATAATTGAAGGATAATGGGTATTTTTTTTCCAAAGAGGTAAGTTTAGATTAGGCACCAAAGAAATAGCAATAGGTCTGAAAGCCTGAAATAAATACAATATCCAATGTGTTTCTGAGAAGATAAAAATGATGTCAAGTGGTATCTCTACCTGTAAGTAAAACAAGCATAGCTAATTGCTTATTTCTGGGATTATCTTCCCATGCCCTTTCTCTGATTTGCTCCCATGTTAAGACATTAATATAGTGAACTTTATACACTCCTTTCTGTGGCACTGTGTCTGGCTCACTTTGTAAATAAAATGTCACCAATTCTATCCCCACAGGGACCAGTTAATTTGTTCTGTCTCCATTGCTACAGACTGCACCATTCACCCCAATCAGCCATTCTCCAGTCAGCATCAGCTGCCACAGGAGGGAATGGACCAGAGAGGAAGACAGAACAGGACAGGGAAAAAAAAAAATCCCTCAAAGCATGATGCTTCTCCCAGTAGTGAGGAGTTGGTATCAATGTAATGACAGAGCTCTCTTCTGTTAACTCCCAGCACAGGTCACGTCGATCAATCCAAACTAAATATCTCAATAATATTCCAGAAAAAAATACTTCTATAAGTAAAAATTTGCAATTTTGAGGCACCTGGTTGGCTCAGTCACTAAGCATCAGCCTTTGGCTCAGGTCATGATCTCAGGGTCCTGGGATAGAGTCCCACATCGGGCTCTGCTCAGCAGGAAGCCTGCTTCTCCCTCTCCCACACCCCCTGCTTGTGTTTCCACTCTCCCTGTCTCTCTGTCAAATAAAATCTTTAAAAAATTTTTTGCAATTTTACCTTTAAGTTTCTTTTGCAATTATACAACTCAGACATTAAATTGACAGAAATAAGTCAGACTCTGGAAGTTGGGGTTACGGTTATTTACACAGCAGGAAAACCAAATGTCATGCTGTGAAGCTTTTGGTTCAATAGCAGCAACGTTGGAATTCCTTTCCCATCTCCCCACAAAGAGGGGAGATAGGATTCCAGGTCCCCTCCAGTCCCCACAGATGGAGTCAAAACATCATCAGAAGTGCCTAAGAATGTTTGATTGAAATGTTTAAGTTTTGCCCTTCCAGTATTTTATTTCCAACTTAGATGGAAAATGTATCTTATGAAACAATTTTTCTCTTGCTGACACGTAGTCCTATTTTTAGATGACATCACATAGCCATCAAAATTGACACTGAGTAATGATTAATACTGTGCAATGTAAACCTCACATGATCATCTTTTTCACATTAAACATGAAAAAACTTTAGAGTGCCCAGGAAAAGTACTCTCTGGGTGACTTTCCTTCTCTTGTGTGTGGTTCAGACCACACACAAATTTTATTAATCCAAGTGATGAAATCTACCTGGTCGTCATTTTCAGGGAGATGCTAAAAGTGAACAAGAGCCTCCGCATGAATCCACAGAGCAACCTGCTGTTTGAGAAGTATATCTTAAGTCGTCATGGAATATTTTCCCAAAACGTTCCTTCTCAGTCTTCCAATTAAAACTGGAAGATCCCCCAATATCTCCCGGGTAATATTTATACAGTTTGGGCTGTTTCTTATCAGTAGTAACCATTGTATAAGAGTCATTCTTCCTCAACTGGATGGCTGCGATATTAGTACTGTTAAACGTGGGCTTGAGTCTTCTTAGAATTAATCCTTGTTAAATTACATACTTAAATGCAATTGAATGGAAGGACTGCAAATAAATGGGGAAAAAAAAAGAAAAAAATCAACAACAAAAAAACAGAAGCCCTCTGTTTAATGCTAATAGCAGCTTCTGTGTCTTTTCCTCTCAGACGAAATAGCTCCAGCGTTAACCATTTCCAAGATGCCTCCCATCTGAGCCCTATGCCCGTTCAGCTCCCCTACAAGTGCATGATCCATTAGTGTCACCCAAGATTTCCCCCCACGGTAGCCAGTGACAGATTGGACAGGTAGCAAATGTTGTTGCGCTCATCACTGAGTGGAAAACATGAAATCAATCCTGTGCCAAAATGGATCTTTCAAGAAATACTTGGGACACTAGACAACTCTTTTGTTATAAAAGCTGCAGTTAATTTTCCTATGAATAAAAGGAACACCCTACACAAATAGACATTACAGTATAATAAATCATTTATGTCGCTCCGTCCAGGATGGAGAATGGTAGGAAATTAGAGTGTGAAGCAGTTTTATTTTACCACTGATGGTCAGATGTTGAAAGCGAAGTATCTTGCAATTCTCAAAAATTATATATTAATGAACAGGTTATACACCTGCTGGGACAACACAAAGGCGTGATGTTTTTCAATGGAATGAGGTATACGCTCAAGTCAACGATGAGATTCTCCACCACATACACATTCATATTTACATTCAGAAGCCTCTGGATGGTATTTGCAGTTCTAATAATTAAAGGAATAACGAAGCTTCGAGTCCAAGGTATAAGAAGAGCACCCATCCGGGTTAAACGAGGCGAGACAGAGCCGAGGCAGCGTGTTACTCAATGTCTGGCTCTGTGTGGTTACAGGAGATACATGCACTCATATTACCTCCTATCGCTATCAAACCACAGCAGAGATTAGGGGCTTGGGTTTGTGGCAGAGGAAAATGCATCTCTATAAACTGCAAGTCTACAACAATTTCTTTTGGAATGTCTTAACTTTCGTGTAGCACAGAAAGTGAAATCATATCCACTTGGCCCCTTTAAAAATCCTCAGAGGCTCCTCACATCTCCATGAGCACCACACTTGTTCGGCAGCTATCCTGAAAAGATTTTTCAAGTCCCTTCCGTGTTACAGCAGCTGCCAAAAGCACAAAGTTTCATCTAACATGAAGCCATGGTTCGTGCCACTTCTCATTCACAATGAAATCCTGGCACTTGGAAGGAACTGAATATAGAAGAGTTACGTGTTGAACGTTGTCTTTTTCAATTAGCCTTTGTGATTTGAGGGTTTAAAATCAAATAAACACATTCTTCTATGTATTTCTCTCCTCAAAGAAAACATCTAAAAAGAAATCAAACTTATCTTCCCTTTCAAACATGCTTCTCCATCTCGACTTCTATAAAGCAGAGAGCTACGATTCTCAATTATACAAGCTCAAAGGCTCAAAGTCATCTCTCATTTTCCAGATTGGTCATGCACGGGGCTAGGATCTGGGGATATGAAGTAGAAGTTTCCTTCCATCGAAGAAAACCACACTTTAGTAGGCAGCCACCAAGATGTCCCCCCAACGCTTCTCTCCTCCTGGTATCCACACCCTTGTATACTCCTCTTCCACTTTGAATTAAGGTTGACCTATGTGGCCAGTAGGATATTGTAAAGTAACAGTGTGAGGCTACTGAAGCCAGGTTATATAAAAGACATTACAGCGTCTGCCTTATACTCTTTACTTATTCATTCTGGGTGAAGCCAGTCACCAAGATGTGAAGATATTCTAGCAAGGTTAGGGAGAAACTTACGTGGATTACAACTGTAGCCTCCTGCCAGCAGCCAGCACTAGCTTGCCAGCCATGTGAATTCATCCCCTTGGAGGTGGATGATCTAATGGTACTCAAGCCTTCAGAGAGCTGTAGCCTTGGCTGCCATCTGCCCATAATCTCATGAAATACCCCAAGCCATATCCCCCTCCCCACTCCCAGCCAAATCACTCCCAAATTCTTGATTCTTGGGAATTGTAAGAGATAATATTTATTATTGCCTTATGCCAGTAAGTTTGGGAAGTAATTTGTTACACACATCCCTTACCACCATTTAATCAGCTGCCAAATATTAAACATGGTCCCTGCATCTAACACATGACTCCTTTTTCATTCCCTTCATTAGATCCCTGGTTCAGAACTTTGTAATCTCTCACTTACACTATCACACTTGCTCCCCAAGTGGTAATTATGAGTCTAGCCTTTCATTTCTCCATGCAACTGTTGAATTCATGTGCTGAAATGATAGCTCTATCTCATTCCTCTGATCAACAGTTCTAGTTGTCCATTTCCAAGATGGATTCCCAGTTCTTTATCCTTAGAATTTAAAGGGCTTATATCATTTTTTTTTTTGCTGCTTACCTTCCATATTATCATTTATCTGTCCAATGCCAGAGCCAAACTGACTGTAAATCCTAACTCTGCTGTCTCTTCTTAGGTTCCTCCCTCCACAAGCAGGCCCTTCCTATCCGTTTTTAGGTACCAAAGCACAGATCAAATGCTGCTTCTTTCATAGAGCCATCCATGTGCCCCTAGTCTCTCCCAGGGTTGCCTTCACTGGGATGGGGTGGGGAGAGCTGCAATTTCCATCATATCTTTCGTACCGATTTCCTGTTTCTGTGTATTTTCAATGCTTTCTCTGACTGCTTCATTCATTCCCTTCATCCCCCCTCCCCTGCTCACGATAAACTGCTTCCTGTAGCAAACTTTTACTAAAAGTTTAAGGTGATGGAGGAGGATTACCCAATAGTAGGAAGCCGAGTTAATATTGGATAGTGCTTGTCTAACATTATCAACACTCTAAGAAACATTTCTGCTTTCCTTCCCATGAATGTAAGTTCATGTTTTCTTATCAAGACTTGGTTTAACACCTTCTTGTACCCTCCCAGACCCCTTTACATTCCCATCACATCCCACCTCCTGTTTCCTTGTAACTCAGAGCAGTAATAATGCAGACTTAGCTTGCCTTATCTTAGGTTTCATCTATTTCCTGAGAAATCTTTTTACAACTAGGTCAAACCAATCGGGATGACTTGAGAGTAAAACAATCATTTCTTTGAGATACTTGTTGTGACTCCTTGAAAATAATTATGCGTAACAGCTTATTCCCAGGTAAAAACTTTTTTCTTATACCATATGAAATTTCCTTACTTTTTAAAAATGTCTCATCCCACCCTGAACTTGGGCACCCTCAAATCAAAAACAGCATTTTTCCAAGTCCCGTTTAGTCTTTCTTATCACAAACATTTATTGGCTACCAACTGTATATGAAGTGTTATCCTGAGCCATCATATGCAATGAAGTCCCACTTTGAAGACGGGATACCGGACTAGATCTAAGTCACCTTAGCCATTTCTCTTTACTCTTTACTTCAGGTACTCCATTGCCTCCCTGATACTCTACTTCCTGAGTATCTTCCACTGATCACATGCCTAGTGAAGCTCCCTCTCACAGAGCTAAGCCAAGACCTATGGCATTCACTGCCCACTCCATCTTGGACAAATTCTCTGGATCTTGACAACATATGAATACTTGATTCGGGATTGGAAATCTTTCATTAACTCTGGTGACAACTTCCAACTTTTTCTCCTTGCTTCTAGTGAATGTGCCATCAAACAGCACTTTAATAGTCATTTTATGAGTGTTTACCTCAAATCATGGCCTTTCCTTTCTCCAAAAGATTTTAGTTGTACCATCACCAACAAATCCAAATTCATTCAGGAAGTCACTTAAGGTCTTCTGGAGGATTTTCAGCTTTCACTTTTAGGATTCTCTTTTAAGTCCCCTGTACTTTAGCCTTCTTTCTTTCCCAGCATCGCCTTTAGCTGGGGTGTCTTTTAGATTCTGCTGAGCCACTGACAAACTTTTCTATCCCTGTATTTCTGGGATCATACCACTACCTTATTTGTAGAGCAGTCATATCCTTTGAGGATAGAATTAGTATTTCAGCTGAAATCACCACTCCTATAAAATAGTATTTCTCCAAAACTAGACAGATGTGCACAGGATGTGTATGTTGTATCAGCCAGTTAAATATGGATACAGATGGGTGTTTAATAAAATGCATGTGAAAGTTGCTAATTATGATAAAATGGAGAGCTGAATAACAAATTAGAAAAGTCAGTATCAGGAACTACACTCATCAATAAATAAAATTTCACCAATGCAGTTTAACATTCATTGTAACTATTTTTCCAAGGTGTGAGCCACTATAGAGAAATCATTCAATTCTTCGGGACCAGTGAAAGGGGAAAGAACCTTCGTATCTGTGTTCCCTGGAAATATCCAGGAGGCCTTTGAGTCAAGGAGAAAGGATTGGATAAAGCTCTGGGGGAAAGGCATTTCAGTTTTATAGAACATAATATGTTAAAAGACATATTTAACCCATATCCCAGCACTTTCCCAATACAAAGGCCATTCTGAAAGGGTAGAATCTTCCAAATGGGGCTTCTCTGCCTTAGGACACTAATTTCATAACTTATAGCTGCCTAGTATCTGAAATTGGAAAATTAATAAGTACTATAGTTTTGGTTGGATATACCCATTTCATGTATTTGTCCCTTAAAAACAACCCCAATAGCATAATTTTTCAGAATTTTATAAAGACAACAAAGAGGGAGAACTGGCAAGATGGCAGAGGAGGAGGGGACCCTATTTCAACCAGTCCCCTGAAATGAGCCAGACATCTGCCAGACCACTCTGAACACCCACGAAATCAGCCTGAGATGTAAGATAATATATCAAGATCTCGACCGGGCGCCTGGGTGGCTCAGTGGGTTAAAGCCTCTGCTTTCGGCTCAGGTCATGATCTCAGGGTCCTGGGATCGAGGCCCGCATCGGGCTCTCTGCTCAGCGGGGAGCCTGCTTCCTCCTCTCTCTGCCTGCCTCTCTGCCTACTTGTAATCTCTCTTTCTCTGTCAAATAAATAAATAAAATCTTTAAAAAAAAAAAAAAAAAAAAAAAAAGATCTCGACCAACAGAGTACCTCTGCCGGCCGGTTTCAAGGTATGAAGTGGGGAGCTGTGATTCTGCGGGCAGGTATCAGAAGATAAATGGAAGGGGGAGGGAGCCGCCATAAACGCTGGTACTGGGAAGGTGAAATTACACAGGAGCACAAAAGCGCCCAGTGCTGGGGCCCAGTACGGCAGGGAAAGGACTTCAAGACAGTCCCCCAGACTGAAATGTGGAGCTGCAGGGGCATGCATGTGAACCAGAGGTGGCTGGCAACTTTAGAAGCACAAAGGACAGAGACGTGCCTGGATCTGGAAGTGCCACTGTGGGATGCACAACCCAGGTCACTGTGGTTTTTAGTAGCACAGACAAAAACGGAGTCAGTGTGACCTGGAGGGCTTTCTGGAGAACAGTCTGTGATCTCTCTGAGACACAAGTTTGGACACAATCAATTCTGCTCTCTTGGAAAGGATGCAGAAACCCGCCAGGGAAAGCCCTCAGAGAACAAAAGCCCCCCCAAAACCGGTTTTCACTGAACCCACCCCCCACCACAGGGGGCAAGGCAATTCTGCCCAAACAGGGTTGCCCGAGTAACAGCACTCAGCAGAACCCCTCCCACCCCCCAGAAGCATCTAGAAAGTTCATCTAGAAGCTAAAAGAAAAAGAGGCCAAGAACCCTAAGGTCCCTATACAACAGGAGCATCGTTTGGATTGTGATCAATAGTTTGGACTCTGTACATTTTCTCAACCACCTCTCACCAGAATGACTAGGAGGAGGAACCCCCAACAAAGGAAAAATTCAGAGACTGTGACCTCTGCCACAGAACTAATGGATATGACATAAGCAAGATGTCAGAGATAGACTTCAGGGTAACAGTTATGCGGACAATAGCTAGGTTGGAGGAAACCATTACTGGCAACACAAATTCTCTAAGGGCAAAAGTGAGAGCTGATCTGGCAGAACTTAAAAATGCTATCAATGAGGGCGCCTGGGTGGCTCAGTGGGTTAAAGCCTCTGCCTTCGGCTCAGGTCATGATCCCAGGGTCCTGGGATCGAGGCCCACTTCGGGCTCTCTGCTCAGCAGGGAGCCTGCTTCCTCCTCTCTCCTCTCTCTCTGCCTGCCTCTCTGCCTGCTTGTAATCTCTCTCTCTGTGTCAAATGAATAAATAAAATCTTTTAAAAAAATTAAAAAAAAATGCTATCAATGAGATCCAATCTAATCTAGATACTCTCACAACTAGGGTAAATGAGGCAGAAGAATTAATTAGTGATCTAGAAGACAAACTGACAGAAAAGAAGGATCAGGAGGAGACCTGGAACAAACAGCTTAGAATCCATGAAAATAGAATTAGAGAAATAAATGACGCCATGAAACATTCCAATGTCAGAATTATTGGGATCCCTGAGGGGGTGGAGAGACATAGAGGACTAGAAGATATAGTTGAGCAAATCCTAGCTGAGAATTTCCCTAATCTGGGGAATGAAACAGTGTTCATGTCCTAGAGGCAGAAAGGACACCCCCCAAGGTCAAGGAGGGCAGACCAACCCCCACCCCCCAACCATGTGATAGTGAAACTCGTGAATCTTAAAACCAGAGAAAACATCTTAAGGGCAGCTAGGGGGAAGAGATTCCTTATGTAGACAGAGAGGAACATCAGAATAACTTCAGACCTGTCCACAGAAACCTGGCAAGCTGGAAAGGGCTGAAAAGACATATTCAAGGCACTCAGTGAGAAGAACATGCAGCCAAAAATACCTTATCTGGAAAGGCTGTCATTTAGAATGGATGGAGAGATAGAGAGCTTCCAAGACTGGCAGAAACTAAAAGAATATGTGACCACTAAGCCGGTCCTGCAAGAAATATTAAGGCAGGGGGGCGGGTTCTATAAAAGAAGAAAGACCCCAAAAGGGATATAGGACAGAAATTTACAGAGACAATTTATAGAAACAAGGACCTCACAGGTAACATGATGACAATAAAAACATATCTTTCAATAATCACTCTCAACGTGAACAGCCTAAATGCTCCCATAAAAAGACACAGAATTGCAGACTGGATAAAAAGACAGGACCCATCCATATGCTGTCTACAACAGACTCATTCTGAACCTAAAGATACATCCAGACTGAAAGTGAAGGGATGGAGAACCATCTTTCATGCCAAAGGACCTCAAAGAAAGCTGGGGTGGCGATTCTCATATCAGATAAATTAGATTTTAAGCTACAGATTGTAGTCAGAGATACAGAAGGATACTACATCATTCTTAAAGGGTCTACCCACCAAGAAGATCTAACAATTGTAAACATTTATGCCCCCAACGTGGGAGCAGCCAACTACATAAGTCAACTGTTAAACAAAATAGAGTCATATTGATATGAATATATTAATTGTAGGGGATCTTAACACGCCACTCTCAGCAACAGACAGATCATCTAAGCAGAAAATCAACAAAGAAACAAGAGCTTTGAATGACACATTGGACCAGATGGAACTCACAGATATATACAGAACATTCCACCCTAAAACAACAGAATACTCATTCTTCTCGAGTGCACATGGAACTTTCTCCAGAATAGACCACACGCTGGGTCACAAATCAGGTCTCAACTGATACCAAAAGACTGAGATTATTCCCTGCATATTCTCAGACCACAGTGCTTTGAAACTGGAACTCAATTACAAGAAAAAGTTTGAAGAAATTCAAACACTTGGAAGCTAAAGACCATCCTGCTCAAGAATGTCTGGATCAACCAGGAAATCAAAGAAGAACTTAAACAATTCATGGAAACCATTGAGAATGAAAAGACATCTGTCCAAATCCTACGGGATATGGCAAAGGCGGTCCTAAGGGAGAAATACGTAGCCATCCAAGCATCACTCAAACAAACAGAAAAATCCCTTTACACCTTAAAGAAATGGAGAATCTACAAAGCCTACACCATGCACAAGAAGGGAATTAAGATCAGAGCAGAGATCAATGAATTAGAAACCAGAGATACAGTAGAATACATCAATGAAACTAGAAACTGGTTCTTTGAAAGAATAGGATCAATAAACCACTAGCCAGCCTAATCCAAAAGAAAAGAGAAAGGACCCAAATTAATAAAATTATGAACGAAAGGGGAGAGATCATGACTAACACTAAGGAAATAGAAACAATCATCAGAAATTATCATCAACACTATATGCCAATAAGTTATGCAACCCAGAAGAAACGGATGCATTCCTGGAAACCTATAAACTTCCAAGACTGAAACAGGAAGAAACTGACAACCTGAATAGACCAATAACTAGTAACAAGATTGAAGCAGTGATCAAAAACCTCCCAAAAAACAAGAGTCCAGGACCTGATGGATGCCCTGGGGAATTCTACCAAGCATTGAAAGAAGAATACCTATTCTCCTGAAACTGCTTCAAAAAATAGAAACAGAAGGAAAACTTTCAGACTCTTTCTATGTTTCCATGAGGCCAGCATTACCTTGATCCCCAAACCAGGCAAAGACCCCACCAAAAAGGAGAATTTCAGACCAGTATCCCTGATGAACATGAATGCCAAGATTCTCAACAAGACCCAAGTTAATAGGATCCAACAGTACATTAAAAAGATTATCCACCATGACCAGGTGGGATTTATCCCTGGGATGCAAGGATGATTCAACATTTGCAAATCAATCAATGTGATAGAACAAATTAATAAGAGAGAAGAACCATATGGTCCTCTCAACTGATGCAGAAAAAGTATATGACTAAATACAACATGCTTTCCTGATTAAAACTCTTCAGAGTATATGGATAGAGGGAATAGTCCCCAACTTCATAAAATCCATCTATGAAAAACCCCCACAGCGAATATCATTCTCAATGGGGAAAAGCTGAGAGCCTTTCCCTTAAGATCAGGAACATGATAAGGATGTCCACTCTCGCCACTGTTGTTCAACATAGAACTAGATGTCCTAGCAACAGCAATCAGACAACAAAAAGAAATAGAAGGTATTCAAACTGGCAAAGAAGATAAACTTTCTCTTCACAGATGACATGATACTCTGTGGAAAACCCAAAAGACTCCACCCCCAAATTACTAAACTCATACAGCAATTCAGTAATGTGGCAGGATACAAAATCAATCACAGAAATCAGTTGCTTTCTTATACATCAACAATGAAACTGTAGAAAGGTAAATTAGAAAATCGATTCCATTTACAATAGCACCAAAAAGCTTAAGATACCTTGGAATAAACCTTACCAAAGAGGTAAAGGATCTATACTCGAGAAACTAAAGAACACTCATGAAAGAAATCGAAGACACAAAAAGATGGAAAAGCCTTCCATGCTCATGGATTGGAAGAATTAACATTGTTAAAATGTCTACACCGCCCAGAGCAATCTATACTTTCAATGACATCCTGATAAAAATTTCACTGGCATTTTTCAAAGTGCTGAAACAAACAATCCTAAAACTTGTATGGAACCAGAAAAGATCCTGAATCACCAAGGAAATGCTGAAAGACGAAAACAAAGCTGGGGGCATCACGTTGCCCGATTTCAAGATTTATTACAAAGTTGTGATCACCATGACAGCATGGTACTGGCACAAAAACAGACACACAGATCAATGGAACAGAATTTCAGAGCCCAGATATGGACCCTTAACTCTATGGTCAACTCATCTTCAACAAAGCAGGAAAAAATATCCAGTGGAAAAAAGACAGTTTCTTCAAATGATGTTGGGAAAATTGGACAGCCACATGCAGGAGTCTGAAATTGGACCATTTCCTTACACCACACACAAAAATAGACTCAAAATGGTTGAAAGACCTAAATGTGAGACAGGAATCCATCAAAATCCTACTGAAGAACATAGGCAGTAACCTCTTCAACATCGGCCACAGCAACTTCTTTCAAGACACATCTCCAAAGGCAAGGGAAACAAAAGCAAAAATTAACTATTGGGACTTCCTCAAGATAAAATGTTCTATACAGCTAAGGAAACAATAAAAAAAACTAAAAGAGAGCCTATGGAATGGGAAAATATATTTGCCAATGATATACCTGATAAAGGATTAATATCCAAAATCTACAAAGAACTTATCAAACTCAACACCCAAAACACAAATAACCCAGTTAAGAAATGGGCAGAAGACATGAATAGAGACTTTTCCAAAAATGAAATCCATATGGCTAACAGACGCATAAAAAATGATCATCATTAGCCATCAGGGAAATTCAAATCAAAACCACATTGAGATACCACCTTACACCAGTTAGAATGGCAAAAATTAACAAGGCAAAAAACAACAAATGTTGGAGAGGCTGTGGAGAAAGGGGAACCCTCTTCCACTGTTGGTGGGAATGCAAGTTGGTGCAACCACTTTGGAAACAGTGTGGAGATTCCTCAAAAAGTTAAAAATAGAGCTACCCTATGACTTAGCAATTGCACCACTGGGTATTTACCCCAAAGATACAGATGTAGTGGAAAGAAGGGCCATATGCACCCCAGTGTTCATAGTAGCAATGTCCACAACAACCAAACTGTGGAAAGAGCCAAGATGCCCTTCAACAGACGAATGGATAAAGAAGATGTGGTCCATAGATACAATGGAATATTACTCAGCCATCAGAAAGGATGACTACCCAACTTCTGCACCAACATGGATGTGACAGAGGAGATTATGCTGAGTGAAATAAGAAGAGAAACTCAATTATCATATGGTTTCACTTACTTATAGAACTTAAGGAATAGCATGGAGGACATTAGGAGAAGGAAGGGAAAAATGAAGGGGGGGAAATTGGAGGGGAAAATGAACCATGAGAGACTATGGACTCTGAGAAACAAACTGAGGATTTTAGAGGGGAGGAGGGTAAGGAGATGGGCTGGCCTAGTGATGGGTGTTAAGGAGGGCACATATCGCATGGAGCACTGGGTGTTACACATAAACAATGAATCTTGGAACACTACATCAAAAACTAATGATGTACTGTGACTAATGTAACATAAAAAAAATAAATTTTTTTTAAAAGACAACAAAGAATATAAAACGAAATAAAAAAACAAGCCAAGTACACTGAAAACTATAAAACACTGCTGGAATAAATTAGAAAATAACTAAATAAAAGACATTCCATGTTCATGGATTAGAAGACATAAAGATAACAGCAATACTCGCCAAGTGATATAGAGATTCAATGCCATCTCTATTAAACTGGTAGATGCCTTTTTTGGAAAAATGGAAAAATTGATCCTAAGATTCAATTTCAGAGACCACAGGGAGAAAAAAAATATTAGCCCAAAAAACCCATTGTGCCCAGGTGGCACAATGGGTTAAGCATTCATGTCTTGGTTTGGCTCAGGTCATGATCTCAGGGTCATGAGATCCAGCCCTAGGTTGGGCTGCACACTCAGCACAAAGTCTGCTTGGGATTCTCTCTCCCTCTCCCTCTCCACCTCCCACTACTGCTCTCTCTCTAAAGTAAATAAGTAAATCTTAAAAAATAAGAACAAAAAACAAGACAGAAGGACTTTCCTCCTTCCTATCTTCAGAACTATAAAGCTATAATAATCAAGTATAGTATACTGACATAAAGATAGACATACAGATCAATGGAATAAAATTCAGAGCCCAGAAATAAACTCTTTATCTCTGTCAATTTATTTGCAACAAGAGTACTAAGACCATTCAATGCAAAAAGAATGGTCTCTTCAACAAAGGGTGCTGGGGCCAGTGGATATCCACAGGCAAAATAATGAAGTTGGACCCTTACTTCACACCATATATAAAAATTACCTCAAAATGGGTTACATACCTAAATGTGAGAGCTAACCATAGAAGAAAACACAAGGGTAAATCTTTATGACCTTTGAGTTGGTAATTGCTTTTTATATATAACATGAAAATAAATGAAAAATAAATTGGACATCAGAATTTTTTTCCAACTTATGCATTAAAGAACACTATCAAAATTAAAAGGGAACCTATAGAATGGAAGAAAATATTTGCAAACCATATCTGATAGGGATCTAGCAAAGAACATATAAAGAACTTCTACAGATATGTAACAAAAAGATAAATAGCCCAATTACAAAATGGACCAAAGACTGGTAAGTATTTCTCCAAAGAAGATATATAAATGGCCAAAAAACATAGAAAGATGCTCAACACCACTAATCATTAGAGAAATACCAATCAATGCCACATTGAAATATTTCATACCCACTAGGACAGCTTTAATTTTTAAAAAGGAAAGCAACAAGTGTTGGTGAGGACATGGAGAAATTCAAATCATCATACACTGCTTGTGGGGATATAAAATGGTTTAGGATCTGCATAAAACAGCTTGCAGTTCTTCACTAAATTAAACATAAAATTATTACATGACTCAATATTCTGAGGTACACAGCTCCCAAACTCAAAGCAAGTCTTCCCCCAAAAACAAAAAAATACAACAAAATTTATAC
Source organism: Ailurus styani (assembly GCA_002007465.1). Taxonomy (NCBI): domain Eukaryota; kingdom Metazoa; phylum Chordata; class Mammalia; order Carnivora; family Ailuridae; genus Ailurus; species Ailurus styani. Next base: position 1,510,688 of record LNAC01000391.1, on the reverse strand, counting down.
ACGAACATTCACATGAACACTATTCAGAATAGCCATAAGGTGTGAACAGCCCAAATGCCCATCACTGGATGAATGGATAAACAAATTGTGAGATATCCATACAAAGGAGTATTCAGCTATAGAAAGGAATCAAGTACTGATAGATGCTATACCATGGATAGACCTTGAAAATATTTTGTTAAGTGAAAGAATCCAGACACAAAAGGCCACATATTTTGTGATTGCATTTATACCAAATAGCCATAATAAGAAAATCAAGCAAAATGGTGGTTGTTAGTGCTGAGGGGACTAGATAATGAGGAATGACTGTTATGGGTGCAGTATTACCTTTTGGAGTGGTATTTTCTGGAACAAGTAGTGGTGATGGTTGCACACACTGTGAAGGTACCAAATGTTACTGAATTTTACTCTTTCAAATGGTAAGATGCATACATTTTACTACATTAAAAAAAGACAGATCTTTATGTAACTATATAGAAAGTAGCTTATGTTATATTGTCTTTAAAAAGCAAGTTACAGAAGTGTGTATGTAGCATGATGGGGCACAGATGCATGCACGTGTGTAAATTTAGATTACTTCTCAAGTTTTAGTTAAGATAATGCTAGCTGTTTTAGAAGATAAGGCCCCATATCTCACTGGCTTAAGTCAACTGAAGTAAATTTTTTGCTCATGTGAAATTCAAATTGTGTTGTTCTATTGTGAGCGAATATCAACCTTCTAAACAGTGATGCAGGGGTCTTCAAGATCGGAGTCTGCCATCTTCAATATGGTGATTTTTATCAAACTGCTAGGGGAAGAACATGAAAGCCCACACATGGGAGTTTCTGTGGGTCTGCCCTCAAAGTGTAACACACCACTTAGGATCACATTTCATTGGTCAAAATGCAGTGGCATGGCCACATTTAACTATAATGGAGACTGATAGAGTCTAGCTTTTTGCCTAGGGAGAAGAAAGAACAGGTTTCGTGAACAGCGAATCGATCTCTTACACAAAATATGTAACAATCTATTAACTGACTTTACCTTTGGAAATTGAGTCAGAGAAGAGGGAGATTCTCACTTTTCACTCTACTACTTTCTACCTATTTTGAATGATTTTTAACGAGCATGACTATTAAGGGCTGAATTATGTCACCTCCCTCAAAATTCCTATGTTAAAGCCCTAACCTCCAGTACCTCAGAATGTGACTGTATTTCAATCTAGGCCCTTGAAAGAATTAAGGGGGGGGGCAGTGTGCCTGGCTTAGTCAGTCAAGCATCCAACTCTTGATTTAGGCTCAGGTTATGATCTCAGGGTGGTAGAATTGAGCGCTGCTTGGGCTCCAAGCTCAGTGAGGAGTCTGCTTGAGATTCTTCTCCCTCTCCCTTTGCGTCCCCCTCCACTCACCCTCTCCAACTATCTAAAATAAGTAAAATCTTTAAAGAAGTGATTAAGGTAAAATGGGGCCCTTAGGGTGGCCTTAGGGTGACCATTAGGGTGGGCCCTAATCCAATCCGACTGGGTCCTCACAAGAAGAGGACATTTGGACACACGGAAGAGAAATCATGTGAGGATACAAAGAGAAGGCAACCATCTCTACGTCAAGGAGAGAAGACTCAAAATAAACCAAACCTGCCAACTCCTTGATACTTGGTTATAGCAGCTCTAAAAAATATAAGAATATATTTTCATAATAAAATAAAAATTAAGCCTGAATAGGATTCCCTCAGTTTTATTTTCAAAAAGAGAAATGGCCTCCCCATTCCCTAGTATCAGAATCTCTTCATTTTCCAGTAACTGCCTAAAATACTTTTTAATGGTTTTACATAAAAAGGTTTACAAGCCACACTTTAAAAACACCCAGAAAACAGTACATCACTTTCTAAGAACAATTAAGTTTCAAATTAACCAGAAAATTAATTGGCTAACTTGGATTCTGACAATGGCCATATACTTTACTCAATTATTGCATCCTGAAATTTGCAGAGATGGAGAGTTCAATCCTTTTATGCTTTTGACTACTTTTTAATTTTTCCAGCTTTTATTATAAATACTGAGTATTATATGACCAGAAGTAGAAACTTTAGGGTCCTCTGCATACAACTGTTGGTTAAGCAACAACCAAAAATGTGGCAGTCAACAAATACTTACTATGCAATCACTACAACATCCGAGCCAAGGAAGATTCTATATATTGTTGACACGTCATTAATGTAGGTAATTTATATACACGCATCCAATCGCAAATTAATGCAAGTCTAACCCCACTGTGGCAGGAGTGACAACTGCTAATTACTTCTTCATGGGATATGGAGAGGACTAAGGTATTGTATTCAGGATTTTCTTCTTCCATTGCTCTGATGCTAGATCGCATCATCTGACAGCTGTCGTCAAATTCTACATCCAATACAGGTCCATGCAAGATCTTTCTCTTACAGCTACGGGAAGCAACATGCTGATCACAGAATTCTCAATCCACATAATCTGCATATTCTGTCTCCAGCCCACAAGATTCAACAACTACATTCGATGTACTTCTCTATTTCTACAACAATGTGAACTACTACTGTTCACCTGTGCCATGCGGAACTCTGCTATATCAAGTCTGGTTCCCGAATTCAAACAAATGCCCTCTCTGTGCATCTGGCTTGCACCTACTTCTACAGGATGCACATTCTTCCATAGTTCTAGAAAACAAAGTACTATCTCGTGCAGTTATATGCTCTATCATTCCAATGCTCTTTTATTTGCAGAGATATTTTTTCCTATCTAAAGGAAATGAAGCTAGAACCTGAAATAAGGGAAAGAAAGGGTGTTCCAAGGTTCAGTGAACTCTTTCCAGGTTTTAGAAGTGATACCAGGATCTAACACATCATAATTGAAGACAAGAGACCCTATTCATACTGATAATAGTCCTCCAATTCTCAAGATCTGATCCTGTGATCTTCACTGTTCTTTGAATTTAGCCCTAGTTTTCACATCTATTTTTAAGAATATTTGACTTTTCCTGTGATCGTGATTAGCATCCTTCTGTGAACCTATCATTAGAGGAAGGTGAATATTCTAGGAGCTTACGTGGTCAGTCAGGGAACCCAGTGGTGACCTTTTTTTTTTTTTTAAGAGCTGAATACCATCGTATTTAGATATAAACTTTATCCACATATACCATCATTAACTTACTAAAGCTTCCTCTTAAGACTAAACACTGGAATTTTATTTTGTGCAAATGTACACATGTATGTGTTTCTTCAGAGAATGTGTGATACAAAATTTGCTGACACAAATTTACTGGTTTCCAGATTATAAAGAATGAAAAAGTTTGGAGCCTATGTCGAGGGAATCAGAAGACTGTTTATTTTTCTGTAAATGAAATCAAGGCTGCCTACACCACATGCCGCAACCATCCAAGGCTATGATTCAGAGTGAAATTACCACCTGACCCTTGGAAATTCTAAATGCCTCGGCAGCAGCACAATCTTTCCCTTTGCTGTATGCCCAGAGGGTCTCCCCTAACCGCTCTACCCCCTCACCCCTGAACACAAACACACACAGAGTAAGGACTCCCAGGGTTCACTAACCCCGGCAATGTTATAAAAATCAAGGTAACAGAGAATGCAAGGTCCTGTCTTGAAATAAATAATTCCCTTTGCGTGGCAAGGACACTAGTAAAACAAAATTCAGTCAGTAGAACAGACTGAAGCATTACACATAGTTTTCTATTTTCTTTATTTGACATATGAGACCAGTCAGATCATGAGTGCTTACTGAAAATGTAAGGAAATAAACCCTGGCTCTGTAATTTTTTTTTTCCAGAGAAGTCAATATATCTCTCCATTTACTACAAGTAAAGTAATCATTGCCGGCTCTAATTTATACAACCTAAGGCCCCAGTTATGTATTATTTTGCCCACGTCTCTGATCAAATCGAAAGTGCCCCTTTTTTCTACTTTAATTTATAAGAACTTAAATACACACCATGGCTATACACGGAGACCGAAACTACTACCGTGTGATCATAGTATTTACCATCGTGAAACTAACCAACTATATCATGTTGTAATAACAGCTTAACAATTAGCTTTGGGTTTTTTGTATAAATATGTTTTATTAAATTCCCAGAGAATGGGGATACAGACATAGTAGCTGCTGCTGTTTTATAATCACAGGCTATTATCCTGCTGCCAGTTAACTATGAGATACATTTTCAGTGTGGTCAGTAGGGTTCAGATGGTTTATTACATTTCAGTGGTTATTGCTAGTAGAATATTTGAATATCAAGTTGTTATTTAAAAGCATAAGCCTTCTGATTTGAATGTGTTAGTGTAAATCGATGTGAAATCTCCTCCATTACAGCATTCTGAGAATTATAATAAAGACAGTCACCTACTTGGGGAGACCTAATCTTGATGTCCTCTATGGATACAGAGATGGGAAGAAGCCAAATCAACTATTTAAACAGAACTAAATGGTCAATAAAAGCAACTCTCTGGACCTCCACTTTCATGGAATGGTCTTTGTCCAGGATTTTTGTTACAGGTGATAAAAGGTTTGTTTCATGAAAGATAATTACGGGAAATGTTGAGAAGATATTAAGTGCATATATAGGCCTTGATAAAATAAATAAAAGTTAATATTTATTAAAGCTTACTCCCTATATTATACCTATTTTAGCCATTATAAATTTTACCATTAAAATAAGTATAAAATGTTTATCTCCCTTTTTAGCCAGGTTAAGTGACTTGCCCAAGATTACACGTCAGCAAGTTATATATTAACTGTCTAAATGAAGATTCTCAAAGCCCTAAAATTCCAAGACTGGATCTAAGTAACTCAAAACAAATGAGTCTATCAACTCAAAGTTTACTTTCTGCTTGTCATTAAGTAGAAACATTTCTAATTTTCTTAATATACTTTCTTTTTTAGAGCAGTTTTGGATTCACAGCAAAATTGAAAGTAAGGTAATGAGAATTCTCACATATCCCCTGTCCCCACGTGCAAAACCTGTCCACTATCACCATCCTGCACCACAGTGGTACATGTGTTTTAACCAATGAACTGACAATGACAAGTCACTCTCATGCCAAGTCCATAGCCCACATTAGGATTCCCTCTTGGTGTTCATTCTACAGGTTTGGACAAATGTACAACAACATGTATCCATCACTGTGGTGTACAAAATAGTTTCACTGTCCTAAACATTTGCTGTGCTCTGCCTAACCATCTCTCCTTCTCTCAACCCTTCTCAACCACCAATCTTTTATGGTCTCCATAATTTTACCTTTTCCACAACGCCCTATAGTTGGAATCCTACAGTATTGTAGCCTTTTTGGATTGGCTTCTTTTCATTTAGTAGCATGCACTTAAGGTTCCTCCATTCTTTTCCCGGCTTCTTAGCTCATTCCATTTTAGCACTGAATAATATTCTAGTGTCCGGATGCACCACAGTTTGCTTATCCAGTCACAGATTTGCTAATTTTAAACATCTAAATGAAGCAGCAGAGCGAGGTTCTAAGTACCTCTAGAATAAGAATATATCACCGGCTCAAGTATACATCATTCATGCAAGTCTTCATGGCTAGTCCTGCATGTTTTTGCTCCCAGTCTCTAAAAACTCTTTGCCCCTTTTTTGAGCCTAAGAACATAAATGTACATTTGCTTGGATCAGCACCCACCCACCCAACCAAGAATTCGGTCTCTGATGGTAGTTCCAAACAACATACTGTGAAAGAACATAGTTGTACTTCAAGGCACCAACACTAAATATTATGCCATGGCTAAACAAACCCTAGATTTCTCTTTATCTAGTCACCAATCACATAAAAATCCCTTGAAATAAAGCAGTCATGCATTCATTAATCATATTATCAAAGCTACTTTTTTTTTTTAAGATTTATTTATTTGACAGAGACACAGCGAAAGAGGGATCACAAGCAGGGGGAGTAGGAGAGGCAGAAGGGAGAAGCAGGCTTCCCGCTGAGCAGGGAGCCTGATGCAGGGCTCGATCCCAGGAATTTGGAATCATGACCCGAGCCGAAGGCAGACAGATGCTCAATGACTGAGCCACCCAGGCACCCCTACTTTTGGTTTATTGAGCACCAAAAAAAAAAAAAAAAGCTTACATCTGGCAGTTATCAAATCACATTTAATGCTGAAGGTGAACAGATGAGATAATTCAAAGCTTAAAATAGATTTTAATAACTGATGCCATCTACAATTTCTTTTGCTTTGGATCACCAATGATACAATGTTCTTCTTTCAGAAAATAAATCTAAAAACACTAGCATAAATAGAGAAAAGCAGAAGTACATTTCGTGGTAATTTTTTTTTCATATGTTCAGGCTTTTAGTACACATTTATTAACAGAACTGATATAGTCTCAACTGAGTCTTTGCAATACACCACATAAATAACGAGGCTAATTCTTGGTGGTTCTTGTATCTTCTGAACAAGATCACATTTACTGTTGTTTTAATGGAGTAAAACATACATGACATAAAATTTACCAATTTAATAATTTTAAGGGTAAAAAATCGGTGGCACTACGTATATTTATATTATTGTACAGCCATCACCACAGTTTGTCTCTAGAACTTTTTCATTTTCATGAACTCAAACTCTGTACCCATGAAACAGTAACTCCCATTATCCCTTCTCCCCAGAGCCTGGCAACCACCATTCTACTTCCTGTATCTATGAATCTGACTATCCTACGTGCCTCTTCTAAGTAGAATCCTGTATTTGCCTTTTTTTTCCTGACTGGTTTATTTAACTTAGCATTAATGCCTTCAAGGGTTATCCATGTTGTAACATGTATCAGAATTTCCTTCCTTTTCAAGGCTGAGTAATATTCCATTGTATGGGAAGACAACCTTTATTTATCTACTTATCCATTGATTGAAATTTGGGTTGCTTCCATCTTTTGGCTGTGAGTAATACTGCTGTGTACAAATATTTGTTTGGTTCCTTGCTTTCAATTATTTTGGGTATATATCCAGAATTGGAATTACTGGATCATATGGTAATTCCACACATAATAAGGAACTGTCAGACTGTGTTGCACAGTGGCTGTACCATTATATTTCCACCAGCAACACATCAGAGTCTTAATTTCTTCCACATGCCAATACTTTTTATTTTCTTTTTTAAAATAGTAGCCATATAAAATTAACAAGTTAGGAAACGACAGATGTTGACAAGGCTTCAGAGAAAGGGGAACCCTCCTACACTGTTGGTGGGAATGCAAGCTGGTGCGGCCACTCTGGAAAACAGTATGGAGCTTCCTCAAAAAGTTGAAAATAGAGCTACCCTATGACCCAGCAACCGCACTACTGGGTATTTATCCTAAAGATACAAATGTAGTGACCCGAAGGGACACGTGAACCTGAATGTTTATAGCAACAATGTCCACAACAGCCAAACCATGGAAAGAGCCTATACGTCCATCAACAGATAAATGGATAAAGAAGATGTGGGGTGTATGTATATGTATATATATGTATACACACACACACACACACACACACACACACACACAATGGAATACTATGCAACCACCAAAAAAATGAAATCTTGCCGTTTACAACAACGTGGATGGAACTAAAGGGTATTATGCTGAGCGAAATAAGTCAATCAGAGAAAGACAATTATGATATGATCTCTCTGATACGAGAATTTGAGGGGCATGGCGGGGGGTCGTGAAGGGTAGGGAGGAAAAAAATGAAACAAGATGGGATCGGGAAGGAGACAAACAATAAGAGACTCAATCTCACGAAACAAACTGAGGGTTACTGGGGGGTGGGGGGGTAGGGATAGGGTGGCTGGGTTATGGACATTGGGGAGGGTTTGTGCTATGGTGAGTGCTATGAAAGGTGTAAGCCTGATGATTCACAGACCTGTACCCCTAGGCAAATAATACATTATATGTAATTTTTTTAAAATGATGTTAAAAAATAAAAATAAATAAAATAGTAGCCATATTAATATCTAGTAAGGTATTTATAGATTCATAGCTCCAAAATACTTACTATTAGTAGTAGTATCAGCAGCATCCTATTAAAGGTTTATTTTGAAAGGTATCTCATGGTATTGCAAATATCAGGCACCAGGACTTATCAATAGAAATTTAACAAATACCCATCATAGAAAGAGCCAGAGTTGCAAATTTCTGTGCTGCTCAGTTTTCTTGTCAAACTTCTCAAATATGCACACTCCTAATTATGTTCTAATAGGTACAGTACTTTGAATTTTTCCTCCTTGGGGCTATTTAAATGCAAATGTCATTCCCTCTAATTTGAGTTTCTCTCAATGCTCTGAAGTCAGACTGGGCCCATCTGGCTATTCAAAGGCAGCCCAAGCACACACATCTGCCCAAGGGCAGGTTTGCATATGGGCTCCTGCGCCCCCAGTGCTGTCTTCAGCCTGTGCCAGGTGCCTTTAGGATATAGGCTTGTGGGGTGGAACTTCATGCAGATCAGCTTCTATTTGGTGGGTTTGAGGTAAGCAAATCTGTTCTTTTTTCACCTAATATTTCATCCTTTCTGCCACAAGTCTATTGATCTGCTCTTGACAAAAAAGATATTCTACAAAGGACAAGATCTAAATGGAGCAAAACCAATAGGGCTTTAAAATCTGTAAACAGACTTGTTAAATATAGACAGTTTCCGAAACATAACATTTAGCCATTGTTCCTAATCTAAAACAGGAACTTCCCTGACACCAGAGCAAGAAAAAGCCCTTCTGGAAAAAGTCCAATAACCTTGTCTGAAAACGGTAAACATCTGGTTGGTCACACAGGAATTCGGCCTGCCTTTTTGCTAACTTCCTTCTTTTTGTTTTTGTAAGATTTCTTTGAGAGAGACAGAGAGCATGTGCAAGAGCAAATGAGTGGGGGGAGGGGCAGAGGGAGAAGGAAAGAGAATCTCAAGCAGACTCCAGGGCGCCTGGGTGGCTCAGTGGGTTAAAGCCTCTGCCGTCGGCTCAGGTCATGATCTCAGGGTCCTGGGACTGAGCCCCGCATCGGGCTCTCTGCTCAGCAGGGAGCCTGCTTCCTCCTCTCTCTGCCTGCCTCTCTGCCTACTTATAATCTCTCTCTCTGTCATATAAATAAATAAAATCTTTAATAAAAAAATAAAAAAATAAAAATAAAGCAGACTCCACAGCTAGCGTTGAGCCTGATGCAGGGCTTGATTCCACGACCCTGAGATCATGACCTGAATCAAAATCAAGAGTCAGACGTTTATCTGAGCCCCCCTCCCCGTGCTCCTTGCCACCTTCTCTACGGTTCCTCTTGCCTAGAGGGGCACTTTCCAGTCCCTACTAAGTATCTAGTACTGTGTGGATGATGGTGTGCCTAAGTGGTCAGTGTTTTTACTAGAGTGCTTTAAAAGTTCCTCTAACGGTAAAGCCTTGAAGACGGAGACTCAAGCTAGAAATTTTGTAGTGTTTCCTAAACCTGTCAACCATTGTAAATGCGGTTAAAGCTCGTGTATTATGTACATGAACAGCAGTTCTTAAATATTTTGTCTTCAGGATGTGATACTTACTAATTTTTTTTAAAGATTTTATTAAGCTTCTTTTTTTTTTTAAAGATTTTATTTATTTATTTCACAGCAGGAGAGAGATCACAAATAGGCAGAGAGGCAGGCAGAGAGAGAGGAGGAAGCAGGCTCCCCGCCGAGCTGGGAGCCCGATGCGGGCCTTGATCCCAGGACCCTGAGATCATGACCTGAGCCGAAAGCAGAGGCTTTAACCCACTGAGCCACCCAGGCGCCCCTTACTAAACTCTTGGGAGACTCCTTTTCAAGTATAAAATACTTTCACAATGCCCTTATGTAAATGTTGGCTGCAGCTGAAGCATGTTCTACTTTTAGCAAGACAAAAGCTAAAGGAATGGTATTTGGGCTCTTTTCAAGAAAGAAAAAGAAAAGAAGGCCAATGATTCTGAGAGAAGTGATCCTATCTGCTGACCAAGACTGCCTTAACATTCCCTTTAACTTGATTAAACTTTAGACAGGCTTCTTCCTGACCATAGGCCCCTGATGTTCCTTTCTTCGAGTACTGACTTTAAAAAACTAGTAACTGTTAATTATTTCTCTGCTTCTTCGAAATGTATGTATATCTTCTCCCAGCCTCTTGCCAATTTTTCAACCCAGGAAATATCTTGCTCGTGGACCTGGGAACCATCTTTCTGAAGGGCAAGTATCAATGAGGATAGGATGATCGGAGATAGATCGAGATTGCAGTCTCTGTGGGAAGGTGGTAGCCAAACCTGAATGGATGTCAATTAACAAGCACAGATGGTCTAATCACAGTAAAAAACATGTGCAAACTCAGGAATAAACTCTGTGTTCCGCACATCCTATTAATTAACCTCCTCCCTAACATCCTCTGGTACCTTTCTACTAGCTTACCCCAGGGCTTAAGCTCTTCCACTTTCTGTTTCAGAGAATGTGAATTCAGTCTCTCCCCCTCATTGCAGTAGTCTGAGTCAAGTCTTCCTTGCCTAGTTAACCTTGGGGCAATTTTGGCTTTCATACTACATAATGATGGAGATGCTTCCACTTAGTTCTCAAATTGTCAGCTCATCTTATCTCTTTAGTCTTTACTGAAAAGGAGAAGAAGGAAATAACCTTTTCTTGGCTTTGACATGTACAACATGCAACTCGTATTATTTCATCTACTCCTCCAAGTTAAGGTGACGAACTGCCCCATTTGCTCAGGACTGAAGTCTTTCTCAGACATGGTAGTTCTAAAGCCAGCAAAGTCCCAGGGAAACCAGGACAGTTGGTTACACCCTATACTAAACTTGGCATTGCATTTGCATTAACACCCAATCTGGGGAGTTAAGGAACATACAGTAGCCTGGTGATACAGTCAAGTTTCATGGTCCGAATCTTGGGCTCTCAAGGTCCAGCCCCAGATTTGAACACTCAATATATTTTAAAACACTTCTTGTCCTCAAGTTTTTATGCAAAATCCAGTTAGTTAACATACAGTGTACTATTAGTTTTTAGGTAGAATTTAGTGATTCATCACTCACAACTCTCATCTCTCATTACAACAAATGCCCTTAATATCCACCACCCATTTAACCCATCCCTCCACCCACCTTCCCCCTCCAGGAACTCTCAGTTTATTTTCTATAATTAAGAGTCTGTTTTCTGGGGGAAGAAAGAAAGAGAAAGAGAAAAAAATTATGAGAGACTCAGCTATAGAGAAGTGGGAGTTGATGGAAGGGGTGGGTGGGGAATGGGATAGATGGGTGATGGGTATTGAGGGCACTTATGATGATGAGCACTGGGCTTTATATGTAAAGGAGAAACCACTGAGCTCTAGTCCTGAAACCAATATTGAACTGTGTATCAACTAACTAGAATTTAAATCAAAAAAATTTTTAAAAAGTCTTTTCTGGTTTGCCTCTTTTGTCCCCCTCTATGTTCATTTGCTTTGTTTCTTAAATTCCACATATGAGTGAAATCATACAGTATGTGTCTTTCTCTGACTGACTCATTTTGCTTAGCGTAATACACTTTAGTTCCATCCATGTCGTCGCATATGGCAAGATTTCATTTTTTTATGACTGAGTAATACTCCATTGATCTATATTACCACATCTTTATCCACTCATCCATCAATCAGTGGACACGGGTTGTTTTCATTATTTGGCTATTGTTGATAATGCTGCCATAAACATCAGGGTGCATGTGTCCCTTCAAATTAGTATTTTTGTATCCTTTGGGTAAATACCTAGTAGTTCAATTGCCAGATCGTAAAGCACTATTGATAATGGCACTGGCCTTATGAAGATCTAAGTGACACGTCCTGTCATCGAGGAATTTACATTATGAAATGCCAAATGCTGTAAGACCCCACTTAATACATATGGCACTGACCTGATCTTAATGAATGGTGTAATAAGGAACCCTTCAGAAAACCCCACACAAATCCTAAAACCTGTTGGCAATACTATGCCATGGAGATAAGCAAAGCTCACCTCAATGAGAACAAAGAGAGGCTATTTATTCAGAGTTTGCTATAGCAAGGGAGTCAGCGACCATCACTTGCATTTGGCAGAGACTCAAAGGCAGGTAGGAGACTTGAAAAGCTTTGTAATTTTTCATAAAGAACGGCTTCAAACATATAGTGATTAGAAGTTGTTGGCATGCAGAAGCTGAAGACAGGCTACGTAGAAGTGAAGCACCTTATATGCTTATTTAGGGAGCACATTTAGCTTTCTCTGGTTGGCCATGAGTTAGAAGTAGGTGAAAACTAACAGGAAAGCTTCCCATGACTGAACAAGTTTTGGCCAATCTGGACTAATTGCCACAGAGGTTCTGTTTTTCCGCTTCCCACACAGGTTGCTGCAAAAATTGTAGGTCCGAGTCCTGTTGGCACAGATGGACTGACCAATGTCCCTTTCCCCTCTCTTGGAAACATATCTTCATCCTTAGAAAAAGTAGGAAAGTCACAGAGCCCTTTCCTGTCCTGTTGTTTCACATCTAAGACAGTAGATAATTAAATTTGAGTTTACCATTGGCCCATCATTTCTGTCCTATACCAAATAAAAGGTAACCCCTCTCCCACCATGGCTTTGTAGAAGCAGTATATGCTGTAAGAGAGGGTACTCCTATGCCCTGCCATTGATATAGGACTGAGCACGATGACAGGTGAAGGACTCAAGAATGATCTAGACAACAAAAGATCTCCTCCTGTAGGTAAAAGTCGGCACCGAATGTGGGAAATACGTGGGGGGTTTTAAGCACTGAAACTAAGAAGGGAATAAGGAACACTGACAAATCCTTTTTTTCCCATCTTTCTCTCTCATTTTCCTCAAGAATATATGTATCCTTATGATTTGAAAAATCACAGTGCTCTGGACGAGAATATGGAGACTGCAAGAAACTGAAGTAAGTGCATCTGATAGAAACATCCAGTTGAAGCACACCGTGACTTATATAGTGATATCAGTATAGTGGTAATCGGAGACAAAAAACTAAAGCTAGGAAGACAACATGTCTTTCTGCCCTGAGTAGATGGATTTTGAGAGAGAATCCCATCAGGACGTCAGTTGCAATTCAAATTCATAAAAGCAAAAGGTATAGATAAACGCAAGGAGCATCAGTATCCAGAGAGCCCAGGCAGAAGGCAGAGTATGGGGTGACTTACAGAGGGTGGAGTTTTCAGTGCCACATGAACCTATCATAAGGGGAAAAGAAGCAAAGCAGGACTCATGAGCAGGCTCCATGTACAGGAGAGCATGACAAATAAGGGAGGAGACCAAGTTCATAAAACAGTAGCAGCGAACACGTAATTGCAACCAAAGTATGGTTAAGCATTAAGAGGTCTACATTACTGGATAAAACATGTCATGGGGAGGTTGACTCATTTTTCCACATATGTATGAAAAACAGAGAACATTTTATACAGAGGCTTATATAACGGAGGAGCTCTTTCAAAGAACTGACTTAGACTGAAAGGTATTTAATGGCATGGATAGTGAATCATCAATATTTGGTTACCCCACGTGCCCATTACAGTGCCTTACCTAGATAATGTGTTCAATACATTTTTGTTAAAATGGCATTCATGTGGAAATCCAACAAACTTGCTTAGCCCTGCAAGAAATAACTTATACTCCCAATACTACAATACTTATGTGCTTGACTTCTGCTAAAAAAGTCAGTCCATTGGGCGCCTGGGTGGCTCAGTGGGTTGAAGCCTCTGCCTTCGGCTCAGGTCATGATCCCAGAGTCCTGGGATCGAGGCCCACATCGGGCTCTCTGCTCAGCGGGGAGCCTGCTTCCTCCTCTCTCCTCTCTCTCTGCCTGCCTCTCTGCCTACTTGTAATCTCTCTCTCTCTGTGTCAAATAAATAAAATCTTTAAAAAAAAAGTCAGTCCATTCATCTCTTTTGTCCCTCTTATAGCAACCTGAAAGTTTATTAAGCCATTTTATGCCATGTTTTTCCATAAAAACATATAAATGAACATTTCATTTCAAAATCATAATGGCTTCCATATTATAAGCACAAAAATGCACCAGCTATTTATTGCACTGTTTTCAATGAACATTATATCCTTTTTCATAAGAATTCTATAAAATAGGCACTATTTTTATAATAATCTAAAAAAACACACAGAATTGAAGGTAAGAGCTATTTATTAATTAACCAAGGAATTGGTATTTATACTCAAGCAATCACCAGGACTTTGACTCTGTAACCAAAATTCTACACCAATTTAGGACACATTCCCATACTATTTACACAGCTATCCCAGATAAATTTTAATTAAAGTTCAGCAATTTGCACAAATCACACAGCTAGTGGTAGCAGAAATAAACTCAGATTTTGACATAATATGTGGAATATTACAACTAAAAAAGACCTTGTAAAAAGAGTAACAGCTCAAAGAATGGCTCTCTCATCATGAACTACTAGAAAACTGAATACATTAAAAAATTATATTCAGAAATGCCTGGGTAGCTCAGCCAGTTAAGTGTCTGGCTCATGATTTCAGCTCAGGTCATGATCTCAGTCAGGGTCATGGGATCAGGCCATTACACTGGGCTCCACACTCAGCTGGGAGTCTGCTTGAGATTCTCTCTCCCCCTCCTCCTCTATCCCCCTCCTCCTATTCTTGCTCTCAACAAACAAATATCTTTTTTCAAAAAGCGTCTTTTATCACATAAGGTAACGTTCACAGTTTCCAGAGATTTGAATGTGGGTATTCTGGGGACCATTATTCAGCTACCACAAGGTCCAAATGGCTTCACTGGTGAATTCTACCAAATAATTAATAAAAATTAATATAAATTCTATGTAAATTCTTTCAGAAAATAGAGATGGAGCAAACAATTTCAACTCACTATATGAAGACATCATTACCCTGATACCAAAACCAAAGACATTGAGGAAAAAAAAAAAAAACTTTAAAATGATTTGCCTCATGAATATAAAGAAATATTAGCCACATGTTAGAGAATGGGAGATATGCAAACCCTATTTTATAACTAAAAGAAGTTTATAAAAAGAACAAAAAGTTCGCTTGACATTCCAAATTAAATTAATATTATTAAAATAAACACCATCAGTTGATACAGAAAATGTTTGCCAAAACTAAACACCCACTCATCATAAAAATTTTCACAAAACTAAGAGCAGGGACATTTTCATCTCCTTAAGAGCTTTAGCTCATTATGCTTAAATGAATGGTTTCTTCTTAAGATTATGATTAAAATAAGAATGTCCTTTCTTACCACTTCTAGTCCCCTTGTTCCACAAGTTCTAGGCAGTGCAACAGGCAAATAAAAAAATAAATAATAAAGGAATGCACCAATGTGCATTCCTTACCAATTAGTAAGGTCACAATTCAATGTACAATAGTAAGTAGCATTCCTATGTACTAAAACACAACCACTGGAAATTGAAAAAAAAAATTCTAACATGCCATTTATACTTGTGTCCAAAGTAGAAGTATAAATTTAACAAGGCATATGCAAGAGCTGTACACTGAAAACTACAAAATACTGCAAAAGAAATTTTAAAGGATGTGGAAGTAGAGATATTCCATATTAGTGTATTGGACTTAATACTGTTATGATGTCAATTCTCCACATACCAATCTACATATTCAATGTGATCCCAATCAAAATCCCATGAAAATTTTTTAGTAGAAACAGTCAAGCACACTATAAAATTTATATAAATATATAATGGACCTGAATAATACAGATTCTTTTTAAAAGGAGAACAAAGTTGATGGGACTACCTTCTTTCAAGATTTATTATAAAGCTACAGTAATCAAGACCGTGTTTCTGGCACCTAAGAGAATTAGAAGAGAAGGTCTAAAAATTGAACTCACATACATGATGAATTTATTTATGACACTGACATCCATTAATTCAGTGGAAGAAGTGTAGTCCACTCAACAAATGGTTTTTTAATTTTTAGATATTGTACGTAAAAATATATACTGCAACTCTCCCCTCACCCCACAAACTTGAAATTGATCATGTACCTAAAACTAAGTGAAAATTATAAACTTCTAGGACAAAGTATTTGTGAGCTGGGTTAGGCAGCAATTTCTTAAGACACAAACAAATGAACCATAAAAAAACAAAAACAAAAACAGGAACAAACAAAAAAACCCCAAAATTTTGCTCTTCAAAAAAACAAAACAAAACATTGTTTGCATTGGTGAGAAAAAGTAACCCACAGACTGGGAGAAAGTATTTGAAAAGATAGATCTCATAAAGGTTTTATACCTGGAATAGTTAAAAGAACTTTTATATCTCATTAAGACAAAGCAATTAAAAATGGGCAAAAGATTTGAACCAACACTAAACAGAGAAGGTATATCAAATTCCAATAAGCACATGAAAAGATGTTCAATAGGATCAGGCATTCTGAAAATGCAAATTAACACCATAGTGAGATACTTTATTCACAGTAGTCAAAACCTTGTAATAATTCAAATGTCACTGAGGCGAAAGAAAGTAGACAGCAGCCAGAGCCTGAGAGTGGGGTGAGGAAACAGACTGTAACAACCCAAAAGGAACTTTCGGGAATGATGGAACTGTTCTACATCCTCATGGTGCTGGTGGTTACATAAGTGCATTACATTTGTCAAATCTCATTTGTGTATTTTTAATTGGTGAAATTGTATTGAATGTAAACTAAAATGATTACACTGATTTAGACAATTATAACCCTCCCCCCCCCCCAAAATAAGACTTAAAACAAAGATTTGGAGCCAAACTGTCTGAATTTCAATCCTGGATTTGCCAGTCACTATTTGTGTGACCTTGGTAAAATCACATACCCTTTCTGTGGTTTAGCTTCCTTTTCTGTACCAGGTGGATGATGACCAACCTGTCTCACAGGGTTGCTGTCATCTACTTAAACACATAGAAGAGTGTCCAGCACAAAGCAAGTGTTCAGTGAATGCCTGCTGTTCTCAGTCTCTGCTCCCGACCCTGCACACCTGACTACTGCTGACATTGATCAGATCCTTTTCAATTCTATGTGATGTCTGTCAACTTTAAAAATGTTGTGATGACATGCATCTCTATGGTCCTTCAGGCTTTCTGACACCCTAAAGTCTGTGAAGATGTGGAAAGCCTTTTCACCCTCTTTTACAAGACATTCTTTGTAACACTGATTCAAGGAAAGTTTCTCAAAGAAGCATCTGCACCTTGAAAATATGCCTTTGTCTAAGGGAATTTTTTTTAGTTTGGCCTAAGTCTTAAGATGTTTGTACTCTTTCACCTTAAATCAACCAAGTTTTACCATGGAGATAGACTAAAAAAAAACTATACTAATTTCAGCAAAATCTATTATTTCAACAGCTTGCCAGCAGCATATTCTTTTTGTAAAGTTTTGTTTTCATTTCTGGTAAGTCGTGTAAAACTGTTTTTCAAGATTGATACGAGTCTCCCAGTCTGTTTAACAAAGTGCAATTTATTAGGCTTAGAAATTTCCCTTGTGAAGGTTTAAGACATCAAACTTAGGAACTTGTATGTGATCAGCAATTTTGCCCTAGATAGCTCATCTTCCCCTTCACCTGATGATCCTGTCCTTGATAATGTAGTGATGCTGAACAAGCTGAAAGCCATAGGTATCAGGTAGTAGAGTCCTGACAGATACTTGACAGAATTATTAGTTTTCCTATTAAATATGTGTACCTTACAGTGACTTATAGTATAACAAGTTAATATCTAATAGTGAAGTGCCTGAGTACTCAACAGTTCTAGCACTCAGTTACTATATAGAATCGCAGTGACAGGTCCATTCTATTTGAAAAGTCTATCTAAAGAATCTTTCACTTCCTACAGGAAGAAAGGGACCTGACTGAAGAGTTCAGCCAACTTGAAGTCCATACATATAAATCATACTCTCCTGCCATAATAAACCACAATCCCAGCTTTCAAATCTCTTGCAAGGATACATCAAGATTCAGCTCAATTAATGGAATTTGCCGACATATTCTTGGATTCTATGAAAATTCCTGATGATTGATTGCATATTTAATAAACAATATACATCACAGCTGTCATGTTCTTGCTAAAACTTGATTTTCCCTCTAGTTACTGTGTGAGGGAAGAGGAGTGTGTTATACTTCTTGTCAACATTTCATTGTCGGCAAAGACAACCAAGTTCTTGAGCCTAATTTATCCATGGGCCTGCAGCCAATGTAAGTGGTTGGGCACTGCTAGATGCCAGTGCCTGCTTCCCCCAGGAAGAGGACAACTGCACATGTTTGCTCACCCTCGGGACTTCAGAAGGCTCCCAGACTACTGAGCTTATGTGCATTATCTTCTCTGAGTTGGTCCCATCTTTCCAGGGCTCTAAGGAAATATCCTTCCCCTCTGGCAATGCTCCTTAAATAGCGTAGTCACACAGAAGAGCGGAGGCTTTCCTTCCCTCTAAAGGCTTCCATTATTCATCTTATAAAAAGGAGAGCACAGAGGTATTTCTACCATGTCCAACTATGGGACAGTAAAACTGCAGTTCAAACTCCACTCTCCCAGCTTAAAAAAAACAGACTATTAATCTAAATTAGTAAATCATTCAGAAATTAATTACTGAGTAGCCACTGTGCCCTTTTTCTAGAAACTGAAACTCCCAGGGAGATTTTAGCCAAGGAGAGAATATAACTAAAGGCATTTGAAAGCAAGTGTGTGTGTGTGTGTGTGTGTGTGTGTGTGTGTGTGTGTGTAATACAGTTTAAACTTATCTGATTGAAATAATTTATACAGTCCTTTTATATAATACCTCATTTGGCAAAACTCTTCCAGTCTCTCAGCTCCTCCTGCCCTGGCTCTTTCCTTCAGAATTGAATCCTGGCAAAGCTGAGAGGATAAGATCCTTGTGGTGGATGCCTGCTCCCTCCTCTGATACCGGGGGCAATGCCCTCTGCCCATGTGGCTACCACTTACCTACTGTAGGTAGCACAGCTCATGACTTGGTCTCTCTTGCCTTGGTCGGGGACTGCTGGTTCTCCCTGGCTGGACTGACCTCATCAGAACTATTGCCTACACATCCACAAGGGTCAGTCGTGCTATCCACCCAGCCCCAATACAGAGTCCGGCCCAGTCCCTGCCTCTGCCGAGAGATCCCCTCTCACTGTCTTCATGAAGGCACACGCCAGGCCAACCGGCCCTCAATAAGGTGTCCTGACCTTGTAAGGACAGAAGGGGTCTTGGAGGAAATACACTTCACTGTACCGTTCTGGTGACAGCTGATACACAACATCTCTGTCCATTAAAAAGTCCATGAAATGGATCTAGAGCCCCATGTTGGCAATAGCATCTTAGAGCAAATATCAGACAAGACACTCGCATAAGATCAAAGTGAAATTTCATTAACTGCATCTCCAAGGCGGATGAACTCAGAAACTTATTTTTTATATGAGAACAAAGATATGAACATAAGATGGTATTAACCTAATTTCAGGATTCTAGGCTGCAATGACTAGAATAATAGGTCTTGGCTTCCCTACCACAAGGAAACCAAATCCTAAAAACATCAGAATCCTCTCCTATCCTTTTCTCCTTTTGACTACAGCCTCCTCTGGATTTAATCAAAATGGTACCCTGGAGAGAAGTCAGTTACGGTGACATCAGCGAGATGGAGGCCTAGGAGGTCCCAATGCCCATCTCCTCCACAAGGGCAACAAAAACAATAAACCAGCATCTACGAACTGATGCATTGCTCTGGGAAAGTTCTGTACTCCCATGAAACAGCAGCAGCAGCAGCAGCAATAGTGCAGAGCTAGAAACCAAGAATGGCCACACAGAAAAGCAGAGGTAGCATTTTACCTGTTTTACCCAGCCACCTCCCAGCCAGAGCAGCTCAGCGCCAAGAGGGACCCCTCGGAGGGATTTCGCCCCACAGAAAAAAAGGACAGTAAGAGAAGCCCGGTGAGCTTCACCACCGGGGAACTTTGGCCTTTGCTACTGAGCACTACCCAGCCTTCACCGATCCTAAACCCAGCTGATGCAGCTCCCCAGGGTCCCCATTACCTCATCTGTCCAGGGCAGGAGCCATTACTGCAGGAGAAATGCTGCCCCTAGAGGTCCCAGCTACTGCTGTGCCCCAAGCTTTCTGAAATGCCACAGTGCCTCACCACTGATGGGATCACAGTCGCCACCACTGGATCTCAAATCGTGGATATGACCTGCTGTTACTGCCATGGCTGACTCCTCATCACTGGGGCTGCAGAGCTGCTGTTCTGCATCCTGCCCCTCGGTCCTAAGCAGAGGCTTTGACCCACCATTACTGGGGTCCCAGCCCTGCTGCTCTGCACCCTGTCCCTGGGGTCCTAAATCACAGCTCTGTACCATCATCACTGGCGCTAAACTGCTGCTATTCTGTCAATGCCCCTTGAGGCCAGAGTTGGGATTTAGACCCAGCATCCCAAGGGTGTGTTCTTACTGTTACCTGCCCCTGGGCCCAAGCCCCCTGCACCCTGTTATCTCAGGGCCTGTGCCAATGCCACCCCTGAAGCTGGGGCCTCAGTCACTGTGTCAAGAGAGTTCCATGGAAGAACTGCACAGAATTGCACCTCAGACACAGTGCCACACCACAGCATGTGCACCTGTGCCCCAGAACCCAGGTTCTGCGGTCCTTTCACATGTGCCTGAACGTAGACCCCGGCTCCACTACCACTGAGTGCCAGCCTACCACCCCCACCTATAGGACCTCTATGGTCTTGGCCACAGAAGACCCCCCCCACCTGCCCGCACCCAGTCTTCTCGCAGACACTGACCCTGGCTCATGGAGCTGCATAGAGACTACACCACCGTGCCCTCCCAGGAACGAGAGACACTGAACCCCACCCAGCTGGTACCCTTGAAGCCACCTTTAGCCTAAGTCCTTCCCAACTGAGGCCAGGCTGAAAAGACTGGAAGAGGTGACTGCCCCCCACAAATGCAGACACTAACACAAAGTCATTGGGAACATGAAGAAACATACCACCACCAAAGGAACACAACAATTTTTCAGAAACAAACCCCCTCTCCCCTACCAATAGACCTTACATTATCTGAAACAGATTTCAAAATTTTAAAGGAAGCTCAGTGAGATTTAAGAGCATGCAGACAGTTCAACGAACTCAGGAAAGTAATGCATAAACAAGACAAGAGTTCAACAAAGAGATGGAAATCATAAAGAAGGTGGGGGGGAGGGGGGACCAAGTAGAAATTCTGGAGATGAAGAATAAAATGAATGAAATGAGGAAATGAAAGAGAAAGCTTCAATGGCAGGCTCAGCTGAGCAGAAGAAATTATCTGCAAAGGTAAAGACTGATTTATTGATGTCATCTGGTTAAGAGAAAAAAGAATGAAAAGGAGTGAAGAAATCCTATGTCAATTAGAAGATACCATCATGCAAAATAATATTTGCATTACAGAAGTTTCAGAAAGAAAGAAAAAGTAACAAAAAACATAGAAATAGTGGCAAAAACTTCTCAAATCTGGGGAGAGATATGGGCATCCACAGACATGAAGCTCAAAGATAGACAAACGGACTCAACACAGAGAGATCTTCAGTGAGACCTATTCTAATCAAACTCTCATGAATCAAAGAGATAGAGCTTTAAAATCAGATTTCTCAGCAGAAACCTTGCAGACCAGGTGAGAATGGGCTGATCCATTCAAAGTGCTCACAAAATAAAACTGCCAACCAAGAATATTCTACCCAGCAAAGTTGTCCTTCAGAAACAGAGGAGAGAAAGTCTATTCCAGACAAACAAAAGATGAGGGAATTTATCTCCGTTAGACATACCTTGCAAGAAATGCTACAGAAAGTTGTTCAAACTGAAATGAAAGGGTGTTCATTAGTAACATGAAAACATGTAAAAATATGAAATTCACTGGTCAAAGTAAATAGTCAAATTCAAAATACTGAAATGCTGCAATGGTGGTGTTTAAAGCACTTTGAACCCTAGCATAGGGGTCAAAAGAAAAAAAAGTAAAAATAGCTAAAAATAACTATAGCTTTATTTTGTTAATGAATACAATATAAAATAGATGTAAATTATGACGACACAATATAAAATGTGTGTGAGGAAGCAAAAAATGTGTAGAAATGTCTTATGCATTTGAAGTTGTTATCAGCTTAAGAGAGACTATTATAAGATACATATAATCAGGGGTGCCTAGGTAACTCATTCAGCTGGGCATCTGGCTTTTGATTTAGGCCCAGGTCATGGTCTCGGGGTCGTGGGATTGAGCCCACATCAGGCACCAAAGTTTGGAGAGTCTGCTTAAGGTTCTCTTCCTCTCCCCCTCCTCAGCTCACACACTCCCACTCTCAGTAATTAAATCTTAAGAAAAAAAATAAGATGTATAATCACAAAGCAAAACACAACAATATACATAAATGGCAGAGAGAAAAGAATCAAAGCACGCCACTACAAAAAAATTGACTCACACAAAGAGTAAGAGAAGAACAAACAAAAAAGAAACTAAGACAATCAGAATGACATTACCAAAATGATGACAGTGATGTCTTCTCTATCAATAATTAAATGTAGTGGTTTAAATTCTCCCATCAAAAGCCAGAATGGCTGGATGGCTGGCAGGCAGGCAGGCAGGCAAACAAGATTGCCACTACAGGCTGCCTACAAGAGACTCACTTAAGCACTAAAGACATTCACAGGTTGAAAGTGAAGGGATGGCAAAAGACATTCCATGCAAATAGAAACCAAAGGACAGCAGGGGTAGTTCTATTTATGTCAAGCAAAAGAGACTTTAAATCAAAAGCTGTAACAAGAGATAAAGATCATCATACAATGAAAAAGGGGTCAATTCATCAGGAGGATTTAACAAATGTAAATGTATCAGCACCTAATATCACAGCACCTAAATATATTAAACAATTATTAGCAGATTTCAAGGCAGAAATAAAAAGCAATGCAGTAACAGTAGGTGACTTCATACCCCACTTTCAACAATGGATAGATCATCCGGACAGAAAATCAATGAGGAAATAATGGACTTGAACTATACTTTAGACCAGATGGACCTAACAGACATACACAGAACACTATCTACAGCAGCATATTACACATACTTCTTAACTGCACATATGCATACACAGAACTTTCTGCAGGACAGATCATAGGTTAGATCACAAAACATGTCTTAACAAATCTAAGAAGACTGAAAATCACATCAGTTATTTATTCCTACCACAATAGTATCAAACTAGACCCCTAAGACAGGGAAAACTGAAAAATTAAGAAATACGTATGAATTAAACAACACATTTCTGAACAACCACGGAGTCAAGAGAAGAAATTAAAAGGAAAATAAATTTTCTTGGGACAAGTACAATGAAGATAAAAATTGTTACAAGAGTCGAGTAAGTGCATTTTATATATTGAAAAAAGAGCCAATCCCTCAAAAAAAAAATACAACTCTAAGTATATGCATATGTAACAATGTAGCCTCAAAGTCTATGAAGCAAAACCTGACATAACTGAAGGGAAAAACAAACAGGTCTACAATAATAATCGAAGACCTTACTATCCCACTTTCAGTGATTTATAGAACAGAAGACCAGTAAAGAAATCAAGAATGCAAATGACTCTATACAACAATTAGACCTAACTGACAAAGAATACTCCACCCAAAAACAGAATACCCTTTGTTCTTAAGTGCAAACGTGGAACATTCCAGAGGACAGGCCACATGCTAGGCCACAAAACAAGTCTCAAAAATTTTAAAAATTGAAATCATAAGAAGTATCTTCTCTGGACACAATGGAATAAAACTAGCAACCCATAATAAAGGGAAAACTGAAAAATTGACAAATGTGTATAAATAAAACACATAAGCAATTAATAGATCAAAGAATTATAAGTAAAACTAGAAAGTACTTAGGGATAAACTTAAAAACACAGCATACTAAAACATATGGGATTCAGTGAAATCAGGGCTCAGAGAGCAACTCATAGCTATAAACTCTAGATAAAAAAGACTGATCTGAAATCAATAATCAAATGTACTCTTAAATAACCTATTCTTGACTTATTCAAAAATTATACATACTACTATAGAATTCAGAATGAAATATAGAATAACCAGAGGTGATCATTTGTGTACAAATATGTTTGGTTGCCTAAGAAGCAGCTCTATAAACAAGGAAAGATACAAGGTAAGTTCTGGGAATAGTAAATGCTACATAGTGTAACATTTCAAGTACTTCACTTCTTAAAACACAATTGCAAACTGCATCTGAGTCACTTACTGATGTGTGGAACTTAAAATTCAAAGCAGGTGAAGATCCAGTTTCTCTCAAGCATAGTCTCACTAAGTGTCTGATTTCTCTCACCAAATATCCTCTTTCTGGACATTTCACATTGACACAGGCGGCATGCATCTCAACCTGACCTTCAGGTTTAGGTCTCAAAAACGGAAATTTTTCAAGTGTGGAACCAGTGAGCCATTGTTTTTTGTGTCAGTTGAGAAAAAATCAAGGAATGGATCAGTTTCTACTGATTCAAGGTTGAGAAAACGAAACAAAAATAGAAAGTGAAAACAATGAATCTAATACAAAAGAACTGCAGCTTAAGGACAAAAAAGACAACATGAAGAAAATTTTAGAAAATTGTGTATTTCTGAAGATATTTTCCTGTAAGGAACCAAAAATTGAAGATTATGACTTTTTGTCCTAAAATATATACAGGAGAAGGGATCTTCTCTGAAATAAAATGGGCAGGTACTTCAAGGAAGAATGAAGTAATGCAAAAAGCCAGACCTAAAATGCCACATAATGTATTTTCCCATGTGTCTGACATGTGGGAAAAAGAAACATTATAGGGACTGAAAACAGAGAAGTTTCATGGGGTAGAAAGTTTTCAAAATTTTTCTCATTATTGAAACACAGTTGCCATACAATGTTGTCTTAGGCTCAGCTGTGCAACACAGTGATTCAGCAATTCTATACATTACCCAGTGCTCACCATTAACTGGAGTTAGCATCTGTCTCCATACAACATGATTATAATATTACTGACTATATTCCTTATTGCTCTACTTTTAATCTGTCATTTATTTATTTTATACCTGGAAGTTCATACCCCTGAATCCCCTTCCCGTTTCGCCTGAGCGTAACAAGTGATATATATATTTTTTAAAGATTTTATTTATTTGACAGAGGGAGAGAGAGAGAGAGAGAGAGAGAGAGAGAGAGAGAGAGAGAGAGAGAGAGAGATCAGAAGCAAGCAGAGAGGCAGGCAGAGAGGGGGAATCAGGGTCCCTGCTGAGCAGGGAGCCCGATGTGGGGCTCCGTCCCAGGACCTGAGATCAGGACCCGAGCCAAAGGCAGAGGCTTAACCCACTGAACCACCCAGGCACCCCCACAAGTGATATTTTTGAGGTGATGGAACTGTCCTGTATTGCGGAACTCTATGCCACAAAGGGTGAATTTCCCTATGTAAACTTAAAATAAGTAGGGTATTACAGGAAACCAACATGGAGTCCAGAGTATCATAATGAATCTCTGTCATGCAAATAAGTGCTGTGAGTATACTGACCAGATGATGAAAAAAATCAGCTGTGCCATGTAACTCTACCAGATACTGTGAGACTAAAGACCAAAACAATTTGCACACAAATGCTGTACTTTAGCTGATGAATTTAGGGATGTAGGTTAGCGGTTCTGAAATGACTCTTCATGTATACCCGTTATGAACAAGTAAGTACATCTATTACAGGCAATTAGAGCCAATTTCTCAGAAAAAGTATCATGCTAGAATGAACCATGTGTTGTTGGATTAGAGGTGGTAATGGTCTCCTTTTAAATTCACAGATGGATCGTTAGGTATGGAAAGGAGTACCGATATGAGAGTATATATGGGTTTCTATGCCAACACACATGACCCAACTTTACCCAGTGAGAAAGAGCATAGAAGCAGTGACCCTTCAGAAGCCATGAGCACAGCCAGCTCCCAGGTCCCTGTTTCTAAAGCCATTCTTTAATGACAGGAACGAGGGCTCCCTGAAGAAACAGCTGGTCGAGGGCTGGGGAAGGGAAAATGCAAGTCAAGTATAGAGCTTCTTAGAGTACAAGGATGAAAGTGCTAAAAAAAGTAGATTTGGGCATGTCAAAAATACAGAGCAATCAATCAGAAAGCACTCCCATTAGCCACATCTGGAACAATTTGGCACAATATAAATAATGAGTGTTAGATTCTAAGCCTGCAATGGTTAGTTTTATGTGTCAAGGTCACAGAAGACAAGGAAAGACTGAAGAGCTATCAAAGTTGGAAGAGGCTTGGGAAAATGATTACTCGAGGTCATCATGTGAGACCCTACATTAGATCCTACAAAAGAAAAAAGGACATTAGTGGACAGACTGTTGAAATACAAACAAGGTGTATACTTTATTTAGTTGTATTACACCAATGTTAATCTCTAATTTTTGATAATCATTACAGTTATGTGGGATGTTATCACTGAGGGAAACTGAGTGAAGTGTGTGCTATTTTTTCAATGGCTAAGCCTAAAATTATTTCAAAATAAAAACTTGAAAAAATAACTTGGACTATCTAGAAGAATTTCAAAACATCCTTGAAGAATCCTATTTGAATAAAACCAAATCTGAGAATTCTGAATTCAGCCACTCCTTTTCAGAGTACAATATTTTAATTTCTTTAAACTTTCTTCACTTTAGACAGATTATTCATCTTTGTTTTTCTGGTCCATATTCCCTCCAGATACTCTATCTCCCTTAAGCTTTGGTAAAGCTGATTGACACAGGCCAAAGCATACAATATTAGCGTCAATGTTCACTTCACTTTGACCCAGTGAGAGCCTGTCTTGAAATACTAATGAGACGGATATTGAAGAAAGAAACCTCAGAGTTCTAAAGTTCATATAAATGTAGATTACACTAGAAAGGTCATTAAAAAAAATTAAGCCTGGAAAGACCAGAATAAACTGCTCAAAAGTATCCATTATAATTAAAATTGTAGTTTATTACTTCATGACTTACCTTTGCACAATTTAATAGCATATTTTAGAATTTAAAGTCCAAACTAAACTTTCTAAAACATTTCATTTTACATATAATCCTCAAATCCTTGAAAAAATACATCTGCGAAGCTATTACTCATTTTTAATAAATTGAATTTATGTAAGAGATAGTGAAGGCATCACTCTGCCTTAACCCAAAATCTGAAATTGTAAGAAAATTTCATCGTAGAATATATTGTAAGCAGAAAGAGTTCTCTAGCTTGTAGTCAGGGGCTGTGGTTAACTTATACACGTGGCTTTAGCCAAGCCACTTCCCCTCTCTGAGACAGCTCCAGGATGGTCATGGAGGGACATGCCATCTGTTGTTGCAAAATTCCAGCAGGGGTTCTTCGAATATTCACTCTATAGTCTGTTAAATAGCAAGCACCCTTGGATTTGTACAAAAGGGTGGTCCTTCCTGTCGTGCAATTGTTCTACTAGAGGAATAAATCAAGTGCCTGGGAGCTTCAAAATGAATGGAAAAATGAGAAGGTAGCAGCCTGAATTGTAGAATTTGATTGAAAAGGAGAATTTCTGAACAAGGATCACAGCTGCAAACAGGTAGGACATGCCAGGGATCTGCTGCTCATCTTGGTATCTTTCTTACAGTGAGTAATTTTTTACTTGGGATCGAATACATATACAGCAAAATGCCCTAATGTGAAATGTACAGCTCACCATAATGTTTGAGAGTAACCCTTATCACTGCGTATAGTAATATTCTTGTTGCTAAATACGCCACCCTTTATTTATTCACTCCACTTATGATTAACTTTTAACTCAATCTTTTTAAGAAGCTATTTTAACAGAGCTAAGGTAATTTGGTTTTACTTAAATATTAGTTTATCTTAGTAGAGACTGATAACCTCCAACAGTTAGAGATAGAAAAGTGTCTCTAGGACTCTGTTTTCAAGACCTTACCACCAATGATGGGTTTTAAGTCACAGATAGTATTCTGCTACACACACCATATTTATAATAGTCATCATTTTGTTGTTTTAGACATGTCAGTCAACATTTTGCTTCAGATCTTTATGCAAGGCAGACATGGCACTATAAAGAATCCTCCAGAAGTGACTGCATGCAAGAATCAGGCATAGTCATAGACATAGGGCACCGCCTGTAAAGGTCCTGCCCTCTCTAGATCTCTTATCCCAGTTCATGAAAAGCAGAAACATAGACAGTATTTCTACCTAATGCACATATGTTCAGCAATTAAAATCATTCTTTACATTAGACTCATTAACAAACCCCATCTGGTGCTGATCAGAGATAAAGATAGTTGAAGGGTGCTGGTGGAGTCTGGATTTCTGAAATATAGACTCTGAAATACCAAGTAACTAGGCCCAGTCGTGTGTACTCTTGATTAGGAGCTTCAAATGTTCACTAATGAGCTCCAGGGTGTAGACTGAAAGCCAACGCGCACATATATATTATACATACCACATTTTAGATAGTTTAAATTTAATTGCAGACAATATTAGAAATTTTCTAATAAACACCCAAGCCTAACTTGCTAAAACCGATCTCTTCTCTGCATTAAGGAGTTCGCCCTGGGAGGCTACTCTGCTTGACAGATGGGGGAACGTCCCTGGCTGTTCAATTGGTTGACTCTGTCCTAGCTTCTCAGCCCTGGGCCATTTCCGAGGTTTGACTCTCTTTAGAAAATTAAAGGGTAGAAGCTAGTGAGCAAAAATCATTAACTGTTATTATAGCATATTGCTGAATTAGAGCCCCTGGCAGTAAACTCTGAAAACAATGGGAACATCTGCTGTATTCATTAGATATACCACAACACTCAGTGGCTGTAACAGAAATTTTTCCCTCACCAGATCTGCTGTTGGACAGAAAGACTCACACAAGTCAAAAATCAGATGGGCTAGGCTGGACTGACTCAGCTCTCCCCTACATGTCTCATTTGGGGCCTAGGCTGAAGGTACAGCCCCTGGCAAGAGCTCTACTCATGCTGATGTCTAGGGTGCAAGAGGGCAAGCAGAAACACTGGAGGCCTTGTAGGGTCTAGATGGAGAACTGACTCTCAGTTGCCACTACCCATATGCCACAGGCCAAAGCAAGCAGGCGGGCCAACCCGAAAGTCAAGGCGCAGAGAGGTGCATTTTCCCCATGAGGAGGCTAGTGTAAGGTGGGAGGGCTACATCCTGTCACTCAGCTACCATATTCTCCTCAAAAAACAAAACAACACTCTTACCCCTTGGCTGAAGTAATGATTTCCCTTTTCATGGCACCTATTAAAATATTCCTGACAAAGAAGGAAAGAAACTTTGTTTTTTTTTTCCATTTTATGTACAAGTCTTCTGCAAATATCAGGACCTGTGGCAGATCTGTTTTACAAAAATGTACTTATTTCTGCATTTGACCATCAAATATTGAGCACCTGTTGTTCACAAATCATCAAGTGAAGCAATGCTAGATATACGAAGATGGATCGATCACATGTAGATGATTTCTCAATGATTGTGGGGGTCTGGGGGGTTCAAGAGGAAGCCCAGGGTGGGAGTAGCATCATGTACTGAAATGGAGTATGGTGGTTAAAACCACCAGTTTGGAACTCAGGCAGACCTGGATTTGAGTCTTAGCCCTACCATTTCAGGCCAGCTATTTACTGTCTTAGTGTTATCCACTGACAAATAGAGAAAACAAGATCACATACATTACAGAGAGAGAATTAAAAATATGTAATTTATGCCTGGCACCTCTAAGTGGGCAATTAATAGCTAGTGTAGGGCTTTGGGTTACTTTGACCAAATTGGACACCACCTCCCCACCAGGGGGTTGTAAATAATTTCTTACTCCATTCTGTTGGCTGAACACCCCTGTGTTAATTTCTGTTCAACAGCTGGCCCTGGTGACAACCTTTGTAATAACAGGCTGTAAAATCCAAACCAGAGGAAGTTAAATCTTTTTCACGGATCTGTTTTATAATGAAACCAATTAGAAACAACTCTCAATCACCTTCCCTAAAGAAATAATGAAGTAAATCTTGGCTGGAGCAGAACCAGAAAACCATCCTGACCTCATGATTCACAGCACAGTCCAGTCTGTAGGAAGACCACAGAAAAAATGTGGTCCACTGCAGAGAGCAAGCGTTGTTTTTTTTTTTTTTTCCAAGCGTTGATTTTTTGACAAGCAGTTGATTTTCTAGAATCTCAATGAGTCAGGAAACACAGTCTCAATATCAATCAATTCGGAGATATGACAGCTCCCAAATGAAACAGAACAAATAATCAAGTACCTCATAGAATTTTAGGCTGAGTTTGTGTATGCATTACTTTGTCTCTGCAGTGCAGTTTGGTCCTTAGTGAACCTCTAGGGTCGGGGTGGGGGGGTGAGGGGGTAGAGGGTAGGTGCTATGAAAGCAGGAGGCTAGAGCACAGAAAAAGTTACTTACATGGATGTTTATATCATCAAGGATGATGAAGTAGTTGGGATAGAACATAAACAGAACAAACAGAGGAGCCAGATGGAAAAGTCTCGGTGACTGAGCAGGACAAGAAGGGGAGTGGATGACAGGAGTCACAGATAATGTCACAGATGACAGGTATGAGGTTCAAAGGAGCAGAGGTTTCATTTTTGTTATTTAAATCTAAGATTTCTTCCCCCAAGGATTGATATCCAAATCGTTTTTTTACAACTTTGTGATTGAGAGTTTGACATCCTTACTTGCTGGGGAGATCGAATGTACAACTATGGTGATTAACAGTTAAGGATACGGTTTTGTATATTGTAATTTTTTAAGAGGACAGCTCTTAAATCTTAACACATACACACAAATGGTCACTATTTAGAGGTAATAGATATATCTACTAACTTGATTGCAGTGATCATTTCACAATGAATATGCATATCAGAACATCACATATACATCTTAAATATGTTTAGTTTTATATGCTAATGATATCTTAATAAAGCTGTTTAAAAATAAATCTGGCCTATAGGAAAATGGCTGTCAGAGTAAACATCAAACAGTGGATCTGGGGCGCCTGGGTGGCTCAGTCAGTTAAGCATCTGCCTTCGTAGCCCAGGGTTCTGGAATCAAGCCCCGCATTGGGCTTCCTGCTCAGCGGGAAGCCTGCTTCTCCCTCTCCCATTCCCCCTGCTTGTGTTCCCTTTCTGTCTCTCTCTGTCAAGTAAATAAATATCTTAAAAAAAAAAAATCAGTGGATCTGAAAAGGTGGGCTGGAGACTGAAAGGCATTGCGTGACAAGCTCAATGATCTGTATGATCACCAATATATACATGTGGCCAAGAACGAAAAAAAAAAAAAAAAAAGCAGAGGGGTGGGGAGGGTTTGCTAGATGACAGTGTTGTGAGTTATCTCCTGCTCTACATACCTGCATCCTACATATTCCAAGAACTTCTAAAACTAAGTATATTTCATCTGAGGCAAATGAAGCTCCAAATATTTGTGAAAATATCTGTAAGAAATTAGTAACTTTTGGGGCCCCTGGCTGGCTCAATTTGTTGAATGTCTGATTCTTGATTTTGGCTCAGGTCGTGATCGCAGGGTTGTAAGGATGAGCCACACATCAGGCTCCATGTTCAGTGGGGAGTCTGCTTGAGATTCTCTCTCTCCCTCTGTCCCTCCCCTGCTCGCTTGTGCTCTCTAAAATAAATAAATCTTCTAAAAAAAGAAATTAACTTCTTTATAGAAAAGGCTTTACAGTTTTCTCTTAGACATATAAAATGAAAACATCTATAGTATCAGATAAAGTTTACTTATGTAAGTGACCCACATTTGCCATTAAAGACTCAAAAGGTCTAGCAAGGGATCTACTTTTCTTTCATCTAAGATTCAGGAGCCAGGGCTACCTTCCAACATAGTGCAATGTACCACGTTCGTTAGTCTCCTACCCTGACCCATATATAGATCAAAGTAAACAGGAAAAGGGCTTTCATGGCTATGTAGGAACATGGCATTTCTCTTTTAATGTTTTTTAATGGACACACACACACACACACCACACACACACACCATCCTTATGATATCTATCCGGTAAACCTTTTGGTTGTTACTATTAAATTGTATGACTGACATTCAGGAGACAAGCTGAGGACTAGAAAAAGTCCATGAAAGGGTTCGGGTTCACTTTGTGTAAGGCAGACGTTAGAGAGAAATCAAATCTTGGCAGTTACCTTGTTTTCCACCGTTAGTTCCCCCAAGGCCACAAGGTCGCCCGGAAGGCTACATTTGTAGACTTTGTAGGAGTCAGCCTCGACACATTCCACTGGACAAACACCTCTTCTGCATTACCTGGGTCCTTTCCAGAGTTAAAGGGATAGTCCCTTTCTTGATAAGGATGGTTTCTACCAAAAGAGTCCCTCACAATTTTTGCTTCCCTTTTTACACTTAGTAGATTGCCATCAACTGCTTAGTTGAACCAAGGGGCTAGAATCATCAATTTAGAAAGACAATGCCATTTCCGGAAAAGTAACTGATTGTGATACAACTGGTCTTAAATACAACTAGAAAGCATAAATCCAGTCCTTTCTTCATTTCCTTTCTTGCTTTCTCTACTCAAATCTCAAGTCCTAAGACCTGAGGCACCCAACAGTCTTCCAAATAATTCTGTGCTCTCAACCCGTAATTTTCCCCTTTATCCTCCCCAGCTATCCAGGCTCTTGCTACATTTTTGCCTGTTTCTCATGGACTGTTTTAGAGAAAACCTTCCTCATGCAGAAAATGACAAGAAAGTGCTTATTTATTACATATCAGAAAAAGGCTTTCATACTAAAGTTTGAATGGTAGCATAAGGGGACGGGAAAGGAACTTAATGAGATTATATCTGTTAAATCAGAGTTTCTCTAACAATACCATGCATCAGAATTAGCTGCAGTACTGGCTATAACACATTTCTGGGTTTCACCCCCAGATTTTCTGATTCCATAGCTCTAGGCATTTCTAACACGTTCCCAGTGATGTTGGTGCTAATGATGATCCAGGGATCACAACCTGAAAACCTCTGTTTTAAATCACACAACCTGAGAAACCTCCTGATTTGTCATGGCATCCAAATGCCGGCATGAGCAAGACTCCAGCAAGACTCCATCCAAACCTCTTGTTCCAAATTTAGGATTTTATTCCTTGCACATTGTGAGAGTCAATAGCTGCTATTGGGAGAGAAGTATAGCCTTTTTCTGATACCTAATAAGTACTTTTTGTCATTTTCTGCAAGGTAGCTATTTTTTTTTTTTTAAGATTTTAAAAGAGAGGGGCAGAGAGAGGGGGGAAAAGCAGACTCCCTGCTGAGCGAAGAGCCATGGTTCTTCCCTTACCTATTTTCTTATTTTTTTAAAAGATTTTATTTATTTATTTGACAGAGAGAGAGCACAAGCAGGCAGAGTGGCAGGCAGAGGGAGAAGCAGGCTCCCCGCTGAGCAAGGAGCCCAATGCGGGACTCGATCCCAGGACCTGATCCCAGGACCCCGGGATCATGACCTGAGCCAAAGACAGATGCTTAACCCACTGAGCCGCCCAGGTGCCCCTCCAAGATGGAGAACCAAACCCTGTTTTGGAAAATTAGAGCTAGCTATGTTCCCTATATCACCAACAAAGCTAGTTTCCTCAAAACTCTTCTGTCATAGGTAAAAAGAAACACTGTACTAGCTTTAACATAAGGCTTTTTTAGGCCCTACAGAGCCTCACACACAGTGCAGATCTCTGTAGGACAAAGGGAAACTTGCTGGCATCCTACACATTCCAAGAGCAAGCCCAGCCCCTGTTGTAAAAGACCCATAAGAAAACACTTGTGTGGGGGCCTGGGTGGCTCAGTGGGTTAGAGCCTCTGCCTTCAGCTCAGGTCATGATCTCAGGGTCCTGGGATGGAGCCCTGCATTGGGCTCCCTGCTCAGTGGGGAGCCTGCTTCCTCCTCCTTCTGCCTGCCTCTCTGCCTACTTGTGATCTCTATCAAATAAATAAATAAAATCTTAAAACAAAAACATGTGTGTACTTTCTTAGAGTCAATACATTCAGAAAACACCAGAATAGAGCTCCATAATGGTGATTTACTGAATATATATATTTTTTTAGTTCCTCATCCTGTACATAGCCCTTACTAGGGGAAAAACATCTCCTGTCATTACAGCACACACTGCTATATATTCCATTGGTTAGACCTAATTCTCATTCTTTTTTTTTTTTTTTTT
>LNAC01000391.1:1436340-1476435 GCA_002007465.1 Ailurus styani | reverse complement strand
GATGTGGGCCTCGATCCCAGGACGCTGAGATCATGACCTGAGCCGAAAGCAGAGGCTTTAACCCACTGAGCCACCCAGGCGCCCCTAATTCTCATTCTTAACATCTCTATACCCCTGGCCCTGAAAACACGCAGCTCTCAAAGGATATGGTCCCAGATCCAGGAACAGCTGGGAGAAGCCATTACTGTGTCCCCTTAACAATGCTCACACCCAGACTAAAGCAGGAACAGATGGTGTCTCCACAGGGGAAAATTCTAACCCCTTGGAGTCATTCCTTGTTGGCAGCAACCCTTGCAGAAGGGTCAAGAGCTGCATACCACAAGCTGCCTTTCCCCCCCACCCCTTGATTGGTTAGGTCCCTAACACTAAGTTTCTCTTCCCCTAACATATGAGCAAGTGAACACTGAATAAGGGGCCCAGGATCCCATAGAAGGCTGAAAAGTAGGGGCAGGGGAGTAGTGAACGCAACTCATTTGATGTCATGGCCACACCCACCTGCTGATGATCCAAATGAGAAAATGAGGGGGAGGAGAAAGCTACAGTTTTGTTTCATGTACCCTTCCTACAGTGCCCCACCTCACCCTTTGGGATTCCCTCTCTCAACGGGGACAACCCAAAGTCTCTGGGGTCAAACAGGTGATGGATGCCCAAGACTAGGATTGCCCTGATAGTCTGTGAGGTCAGCAGAGCTGTGGGTGACTCTGTCCATCCTGGCCTCTCTTTATTGACCCTTTCTTCTCCCTTCCCATGTTCCGGTGTGCTTCAGTCATCTCCTCTACCCCAGCCACCATCCTCCTGCTCTCTGGGAATTCACCTGCAAGTGCTTCCTGGTTGGAACACGGTGTCAGGAGATACGGGAGGAATGCAAGAGTGAGAGACAGGACATCTTTACCCCTTGAATTCATTCAGTCAACAAATAGTTTGTGTGCATCTGAAACGTGGAAGCTACCCTTCTAAGTGCTGGCAATACATCCAGGAATAAAACAGAAAAAATATATATTCCTGTCCTCTCAGAGTTTATATTCTAGTGGATTTATTGCCTGGAATTAAATACAATTCTCACATCCTTCCTTGCCCCAAAGCATGTTAAGAGCTAAATATGTTTGTTCTCCAGAGGATTAGTCCTACTTAAATCAGTACTTCTCAAAGTAACTTCCAAGGATGAACTTCATCAGACTTGCTCTTAAAAAATATATATATATTTATGAGATATTTATGAGAGAGAGAAAGAGAGAGCGAGCACCCATGCACCTGAGGGGAGGAGCAGAGGGAGAGAATCTTCAAGCAGATTCCCTGCTGATCACACAGAACCCAACCCTGGGCTCAATCCCATGACCCATAAGATCACACCTGAGCCCAAACCAAGAGTCTGACACTGAACCGACTGAGCCACCCAGGTGCCCCATCACAACCTCAAAATGCTAGTCAAAGATTGGTGGGCTTCATGGCAGGCCCATACAATGAAATTCTTTCAAGAACCTTAACAATTTTAGAAGAAATGTTCCCTAACCTTTGCAAGGAAATGTCCAACTGAAAGGATTAAGTTCAAGTAGTAGAGATTCAGGTTCTTTTGCATAAACTAAAGTTTGTGATCTGTTGCTCAACCAAAGAGAGAAACTCCAATGGTGGTTTCAGGCACAGCTACAGCACTGTTTCCTCAACTTCCTGTAAAGTCACCCAGGGGAACTGGCAATACTGGAGCTTCCCTGACTCCTTTCAGATTCTGATCCAGAGGGGCTGCGGTGGGACCACCAGTGAGTCATGGGTTGATAGCAATATTTAGGAAACATACAGCATTAGGAGAAAATTGCACATCAAAAATACCAGACCGATTCCATGCTTAGGGAAACCCCAAGAGTGATGTATTTATTAGTCACTCTTACTCCCCCCCTCATTTAGTGACTCTTTTCTCACATGGATTTGACTTTTTTGCCTCTTCATTTTCTTTCTCTGCTGGATAGGTCTTTAAAGCTCAGCTGTGTGAGCCCTGAGCTTGAAGGAACAAGCTTTCCTCACAAGACTCATTAATGTTTATACCTATTACCCTGGCTAGCTCCCACTAGATCATTAGATCTTCAGGTGTAGAGACTAAATCTTGGCAATCCAGTACCCACCTACAGCCTCTCCCCAGTAGGTGCTCAATAAATATTTACTCCATACTAGCCTGGTTAATACAATTCTTAAGGATTAGAAAGTGTCTGTATCTAATTTAGACCACATCGTGCAATCCTCCTCTATCCCTGCAGTCAATTTTTCACCCTTCAGTAAATGAAGCACCAAGTGTCAGTTCCTTTGCAGAATACCCTGTAACACCTATTGATTCCCCCTAATGTCTCCTCTGTTCTCCCCACTCCAGGAAGGAGAGCAGGAGAGAGCAATATGGGCTGATGAACAAGATCAGAGAGCTGAACCTGAAAGAGAGTACACCTTTTGATTTGCTTTTTCTTTTTTTTCTTGGCTGCTGCTATCAAGCTAGGTAACCTCACCATTGCTATAGCATTTTAGTATTAAATAACAGTGCTTTAAGGCTAATGAGCTTAATTTACTGGATTTGAATAAAATCTAGTAACTCTTTTCATTTTTTATTGGGATGGCACATCTAGGTTTAAATTTTAGAAAATAATTTGAGGAAAAGATATACCATTAAAGATGGATTAAAGTAAGTTTAAAAAAAAGAGATACCAAAGAAATTTGGTTTGAAGACTTTTTTTTTCTTAAAGATTTTATTTATATGAGAGAGACAGAAAGAGAGGGAGCATGAGGGGGGTGGAGGGTCAGAATTTGGAGAAGCAGACTCTCCGCTGAGAAGGGAGCCTGATGCGGGACTTGATCCTGGGACTTGAGCATCATGACCTGAGCTGAAGGCAGTTGCTTAACCAACTGAGCCACCCAGGTGTCCTGAAGACCTCCGTTTTGAAGAGCTCTTCATGTCTGTTCTGAACAGAAACCATGATTGAGCACCGTGAACCAAGAGACAGCTCAGATAATAAGATGGGAGCAAAGACAGTTTGAAAGATGGAGCAAGTAGAAAGAACAGGCTTTAGAGGCAAATTGAACCCAGAAGAGAATCCAGATTCTCACAAGGAATAACTACATGACCTTGGCCAAGTCGTCACTCTTCAACAATAGCGAAATGTTCTCAAAGGGTTTTTTTTGTTTTTTTTTTTAAGATTCACTGGGATAAATATGCACAAGTCTTGGCGCCCCAAGTTTCCTTCCCCTTAACTGAAGTGATGTCAGATGAATTTTTAGAAAAGGAATAATACAGCACAGATATTGTGAGTTGTAAACTTCAGTTGGCACAGAAAATAGAGCTAATACAGCCCCTTAGCACGGATTTCAGCTAAGCAAAGGAAATCTGTATTTTCATCGAAACCCGTTCAGCTGTTAAGTTCATCATGTTAAAACAGCAGAATGGAATAAACAAGCAAAAAAAAAAAGTCACTTGAGATATTTTTAATACATTGTCATTTCATTTCAAATTGAAGTTTAATTTGCCTTTATCACACTATTATGTCACGTCGAAAGTAGGTCAGCATTTCAGTAACTTTTGAGCAGCCATAAACCAGAGTTTCTTACAGACTGTGAGGAGTCTGTTCATCTCTGTGCCTTTGGGGTAAAGACTTCCTACCTTTTTACAGAAAAATCAATCAATATTCCCAACTACACAGTATTTTAGATGTAGAATTGGTAACAAAATATTGTTAAATCCCAGCCTTATGCCCCAAATTCAGTTTGATAGCTTGGGTGATGCTGGTAGATGGGAGCAATCAACTGTCCAGGAGCTGCTCAAAACCACACAGAAGATCTGTTTCAGTTCAATCATCTATTCCTGAAATTGTTATCTGGCAAAAAATTAAGGATATTATTCTACCCCATTTTCTCCCTTTCTCTCTTACCCAACACAGGGATGACACAAAGCATGGACAGGAGTGAGCACTTATTTACAAAGATGAATACTTTCAGAAGCTATGGGATGTAGGCTTCTAAGAATTCATATAAATCCAGAGTGCTCATAATTTGAAGTTCAGTGAATGTTCAGCTCTAGTCTTTGTTAAGATATATATTCCGTCTTCATGTGTAAAACAGATATTAAACAAGATTAACTGAGTTATTATGAAGACCATTCATCCACTAAAAAGAGATCTTGCCCTTTGGAAGCCAACACATACAAATAAGTAGTCAAGACATGCGCTAGTTAAGGGAAAAAAAAAATCTTAAAACAACCTTCCAGAAATTGGCCACATTAGAACTTACCTAGCTTATATCTAAACATAAGAGCTAATTTAAAGGCAAGAGTTACACCACCAGATGCACAAGTATCTCTTTCTTCAGTGAATGACTTCTGACTTGATAATGAAACTGTATCCCTGTCTGATCCCCTTATGATACAAGGAAAATTTTAAGCATGTCCTTCCTCTGAGGGAGGACACTAAGAGTGACAAAGGAAAGAAGATAGAAAACTTTCAGCTGAATCCTTGCCTGATGTTATACTCTACTAAAAGGTAAAAAATAAAGTGCTTTCTTAATACTTTATAATGATAAACACAAAGTTTTTAAGGACAAAAAATACTGTTAGAGACCAAATAGCCTTTTTGGGGGGACTTTTTTGTACGTGAACCCTCTATAAGTAGGAAAATGTCAGGGTCTTAAACACGCTAACCGCCCCTTAGGCAGGGGGCAAATAGGAATTCTCATTGAACCAGAAGTCAGAAAGTAGGCTGGATATTTCTGTATAAGCCACTATCCTAAGGATGGTATATTTATTTCGAACTCTTAATTCCCTCTGATTCTGATTTGTGATACGTCTTACCAAGGCACATCTGGCTGTTGTTGATCATAGTGGGGGCTGATTTCCTAGCTATTTTGAGGAGACTGTGCTCATTACACTGCTGCCTCTACTACCTCCTTGCACAGATAATGAACCTGGAGAAAGCTCTAATTGGGTAAACCCAAGGCTCAACCCAGTAGAAAGGGAC
The DNA here is from genome assembly GCA_002007465.1 of Ailurus styani. Taxonomy (NCBI): domain Eukaryota; kingdom Metazoa; phylum Chordata; class Mammalia; order Carnivora; family Ailuridae; genus Ailurus; species Ailurus styani. The sequence goes on along the minus strand of LNAC01000391.1, from coordinate 1,471,456 downwards.
CATGGCTGATGTGATTATCTGACCTCATGGTCTCACACCCTGTCACTCCAGACCCCTCAGGCAGAGAAGGGGGTCATTTCTCTCCCTCCTAACAGAAGCTGCACAATGTGGGACTCCATGTGGCAAACCCCAGCTGCACCTTTGAAGCCAGATGAAGTCCTCGAAGGAAGTCCCTAAAACCACTGGACCATAAAAAGACTAGCATAAAATTCTTCCTCTTTTCCTCCTTTTCTTGTTCTTACTGGTGCAGAATGAGAAATTTGCAGACATGAGGGGCATGGACACTGCAAGTTTTTTTAAGGGGCTTTGTGAGGGCTTGAGAGTATGATTTAAGGGTCATCATTTTTAGATGAGTGCTCTTGAAAGCAAGTACCAGCTGTCACATCCCCTCTTCCGGCCCAGCAAAGTTGAGAAGCTGTCCTTCAGGGCAAGATCATTTGGAACAATCTGTGCACACTCACGAATGACTGATGGCTCCGCCACCTGTTGGGAAACAATTTTCCATGGACCTCTCACATTTCTGCATGCCTTCTGAGTAGAGGCACTGAGACCTTTTGCTCTAGACTCCATATTCAAGGATGTTTGTATAAGCAAACAGCCTTGGATGACAGAAGCAATGTCTCACTCCTTGGTCAGAAGACAGATTTGTTAGCTCTCCAGGACTATAAAGATAGTATCTCCCTTGGGGCAAAAGTTTATTGGCAGTCTTCTGTGAAGGAGTCTGGTTCTTCCACTATGACACAGACCTATTATGTGTGTAGGATTCACTGGGGCCACTCTCGATCAACCCAGTGGAACTTGGGGAACAAGAGGAGCAAATGCAATCATGAAGTTCATGCCTCCTGCTGCACTGTGAGTAAGTAAGTCCTTTGTCTGTGACCCAGAAGTAGGCTATCTATTGCCAGCATCCATGAAAATATGGCAGACTAACTTGACAGCTTCTAAGTAAGGTAAAATTTCAGACCCTTCAGAGTTCTTGACACCACTGGGCCCCCAAGTATCTCCCCTGTTGGTTGCTGTTGAAACCACTGTGCAGTCTGTCATTTTAAAACACTTTCAAGGACATTCAGCACTGGTGAATGCACCAGGTTAAACATTTCTCAATCTTCCAGATTGTGACAGATTCATTAATTGAGATTTTGCTGCTAAGTGTTTGTGTTAATGGGATATGTTGTTCTTCCTTCCAGCTACTTTTCCACATTGTCCATGATGTAATCATGAGATTTCATCACAATTTGATGAAATTAAGGTACACTATACATTCCCCCTGATCTGTCAGTCTTTACAACTCAGTTTGAGGAATGATTATATTTCATAATCTAATACCATCTCCTATTAGCACTGTCTTCCTTCCTAGCTGTACGTATCCATGAACTCAATGTACTTCTGCTAACACACATACACAAATATTTATAATTCTATTATTTTAAATAGAAGGTGCCAATCATACAGACCTGTCTTTATTCTCCCCCACATAATCAATTCTACTTCTGGGTATTTATTCAAAAGAACTGAAAACAGGTATCTGAAGGAGCTATTTGCACTCACAAGTTCACTGCAACATTATACACAATGATCACAAGGCAGAAACAATGTAAGTGTCCTTTGGTGGATGGATGGGTAAAGAAAATATGGTATTATACATACAACAGAATATTTTTTAGTCTTCAAAAAGAAGGAATTCCTGGAGTACTGGGTGGCTCAGTCAAGAATCCAACTGCTGATTTCGGTTCAGGTCATGATCTCAGGGTAATGAGATCGAGCTCCATCAAGGGCTGCACACTCAGCTGTCTGCCTGAGATTCTCTCCCTCCCTCTCCCCCTTCCCCCACTCTGCTTTTGGTTGCCTGTGCGCATGTTCTCTCAAATAAACAAAATCTTTTTAAAAAAGGAAATCCTTTTACATGCTACGACATGAAGGAAATTTGTGGACATCATGCTCAGTGAAGCCAGCCAGTCACAGATGGAAAAATACTGCCTGATTCCATGTATATGAGGTATCTAAAGTAGTCAAACTCTTAGAAGCAGAGAGTAGAATGATGATTATCAGGGACAGGGCGGGGTAGAGGAAAATGGAATTGCTATTCAATGAATATAGAGTTTCAGTCATAGGTGAAGCTCTAGAGACTTGATCTACAACAACGTGCATATAGTTAATAATGCTGTGCTGTACACTTAAGTATTTGTTAAGAAGGTAGACTTCGGTAGTTTTTTTTAACCACGAACAAAATAAAAATCAAAACAACAAAACATGTAATTACCTAGTTCCCTAGAAGGTTGTACCCAATAGCTATAGCATCCATTCCTGGCTGAAGCAGTTATTACTTCATACTTCATAGTAAATACTAAGTATTTACGTAGTACATAATACATACTATGAATACATACGTTCATAGTAAAATACTAACTTTCCAAATTTATCATCCTTTCTAAAGTTAGTTGGCATTCTGTGAAGTACAGCTATTCCTCTCCTTTTCTTCTATTATTTTAGTATCTGCATAGCATCAGTTCCATGGGTTATAACTTATAATTGCAATTATTAATGTTAACGCTCCAATTTTCCCCCCATTTGGCTAGTGGAATCACCTTCCAAGTGGCTTCTATTCCTTTTTTAAGTATCCCTATTTGTTTTCTCAAGCACTTCCTTACTTTCTGATTCAACAAGATTTATCAGTACTTTCCCTGCCCCAGCCCTGGAGTCAGCACTGATTCCAGAGCCCACAGTCCTTTCCACGGGGGAAAGGGAACAATTACCTCAATTATAATGAAGCTATCCTGGCAGGGCTCAGGCTTTCCATCCAGACTCTTCCTCCTCCTCTGCTTCATTTCATTCTCATGGATTTTTTTCACTGTTTCCAAAACACTCAAACCTTGCTCTTTACAATGGTCTTCAAATATTGACATAGCCTTTTCAACTTCCTCCTGGTCTCTGTTCAGAAAAACCCCTGACCAAGACCTCTATGGTACCTTATTTAAAAAACATCTTTTCGGGCGCCTGGGTGGCTCAGTGGGTTAAAGCTGCTGCCTTCGGCTCAGGTCATGATCCCAGGGTCCTGGGATCGAGGCCCACATCAGGCTCTCTGCTCAGCAGGGAGCCTGCTTCCTCCTCTCTCCTCTCTCTCTGCCTGCCTCTCTGCCTACTTATAATCTCTCTCTCTCTGTGTCAAATGAATAAATAAAATCTTTAAAAAAAAAACACATCTTTTCATTTCTGTCCTTCAGCCCCCTTCTCTGTTTGATATTTCGTCATAACATTCATCATTACATGGTGCTACATTGTATATTCATCACCTATTGTTGAGAGCCCTGTGATTCAAAAGGTCATTCTGCCAGGCAGCTTATGAGTACTTGGCACTAGGTAGGAATTAACTAAATTTGTGTTAAATAAGTAAGTAAAGCTAAAAAATGTAACATATAGGAGTTTCTCATAAGCATAAGCGTGTATTATTTTATAGTAATTGCCAAAACTGTCTATATATTAGGACTGTAAAATTCTATGTCCTCTATCCAAAGGAAATAGAATCACTATCTGCAGATACCTGCAGTCATATTCACTAGAGCATTATTCACAGTAGCCAAAAAATGTGATGCGTGTACACATATACACACGTACACATGCGTGAATATTATTCAGTCTTAAAAAGAAGGAAATCCTACCATTTGCGTGAACATGGATGAACCAGCAGGACATTATGGTAAGTGAAATAATCCAGACAAAAAGACAAATACTGCATGATCTCACTTATATGTGGAATAAAAAAAACTTTAAAAAGCCACCTTCACAGTAACAGAGGGTAGAATAATCATTACCAGAGACTGGGGGATAGAGGGAAAAGGCAGATACTGATCAAAGTTTAGAAACCTTCAGTTATAAGATAAGTTCTGAAGACCTAATATATAGCATGGTGACCACAGTTAATAATTTTAAAAAGAATTCTATATCCTTATTTGTTGTTATTAAGCACAAACTTACTGTCACAAAGAGAACGAAACTGGTATGTCTGAATTTTCTGATTTATATGGTTATAATGCATGTGTAATATAGAAGTATAACATTTGGGAATTAAAAGACAACACAGCTGATTACTTCCTTTTTCTTCATTCCTTTCTTCCTCCTTCCCTCCCCTATTTTCCTTCTTCTTTCTTTCATTTCTATTAAACAGCAGGGACAAGCTACAAAATTCATAATCAATGCATAGTTAAAAAAAGAACATTATTCTAAAATCTATATCCAAGATTGGTTCATCTGTCAGCACAAGACATTGATCTGTCTCCAATGTGTTACAAGTTTAATTATAATGCAATTGAATTTGTTACCATTTTTAGATAGTTTAATATGGTAGTCAACATTAAAACTGAATAAAACATTTTTAGAATCCCTAATACAAACTCCAGAATTTAGACAGAAAACTGTTGCTATTACCCCTTCCCTATCTTCCTAATGTTTTCAGAGGAAAATGGAATTGCTATTCAATGAATACAGAGTTTCAGTCATAGGAGAAGCTCTAGAGAGCTGATCTAGTTGTTTTTGTTTTTGTTTTTTAGTTTCTTCCTAAAAAATACCTACCAGCCTAGAAGGTAGCATACTAGTCTGGAAAATTACCCATGTTTTTTCTCCAAATATGATTTAACTTGATTTGAGTAACATTCATAAATCAGAGTTTACTGCTTGAACTTTTTCAGGGGATCTGATTTTTTTTTTTTTCAAGTATCAGATTTGACCAAGAATATATAATAAGTAGCTAGAGGAAGGAACTACTGAGGGGTGCCTGGCTGGCTCAGTCGGAAGAGTGGGTGACTCTTGATCTCGGGACTGTGAATTCAAGGCCCATGTTGGATGTAAAGATTACTTTTAAAAAGTCCTTAAAAAATAAGAAGTGTTAAAAAAAAAAACTATTGAAAATATCCAATCAGAGAAGCAAAAAGGCATGAAAAAAGCCTATGGGAATTATGAGATACCATTAAGGAAAACAACACCATGTATCACTGGAAACCCAGAAAGACAAGAGGAGAAATGGATTGAAAACTTCTAAACATTTAAAGAAATGGCTAAGAACTTCCCAACTCTGGGGAGAGATATGGACATTCAACTTTATGCAGTGAGTATGTCATCTAAAATTTTCACTCCAAAATTTATCTTCTCTAAGACACATTACAATAAAAATGTCTAAAATCAAAGAACTTAAAAAAGAATTTTTAATGGTTGAGCATCCAACTCTTGGTTTCTGCTCAGTTCATGGTCTCAGGGTCCTGGGATGCAGCCCTGCTGGATGAGCTCTGCTCAGGGGGGAGTCTGCCTGAGGTTTCTCTCTTTCTCTCCCCCCCTCTGCCTGTCTCCCTGCTCATGCTCTAAAATAAATATTTTTAAAAAAATTTTTAGAAAAATAAGAATTTCAACAGCAAGAGAAAAAAATTTTTCTCATACAAGGAAATGTCCGTAAGACTATCAGCAGATTTCTCAGCAGAGACCTTGCAAGCCAGGAGAGAATGGGAAGATATACTCAAAATGCTCAAAGGAAGAATGTACCAATCAAGAATACTTCACCCACCAAGTTGTTCTTCAGAAATGGAGGTAAGTAAGGACTTCCCCTAACAAAAGTTTGGGGAGTTCATCACCACAAGACCTGCCTTACAAGAAATGCTGAAAGGAGTTCAAGTTGAAATAAAAGGATGCTTATTCGTAACATGAAAACATACAAAAATATACAACACACCAGTAAAGGTTAAGCACAATCAGATTTGGAGTACTTAAACACTGTAATATAGTAGTGTGTTAACTATTGAACCCTAGCATGAAGGTTAAAGAACAAAAGTATTAAAAAAAAGTTATAGCTACAATAATTTCTTAATGGATATACAGTATAAAAAGATGCAAATTGTGATGGCAAAATGTAAAAGGGAGGTAAAGCAGCAGTTTTAAACAGATTTTAAGTTAAATTTTTACCAGTGTAAAATAAACTGTTTTCAGATGTTTCACATAAGCCTCATGGTAACCAAAACCAAAAACCTAGAGTATATTTACATAAAAGAGGAGGAAATCAAAGCATACCTTACAGAAAATTATCAATTCATGAAGGAAAGCAATTAAGAGAGGGGGGGAAAAGTACGGAAACTGTAAAACAGAAAACAGTAACATGGCATTAGTAAGTCCTTAGCTATCAAGAGTTATTCTACATGTAAATGAACTGAACGTTTTAATCCAAAGACACAGTGTGGCAGGATAGATTTAAAAAACAAAACAGAACCCAAGACCCAACTATATGCCACCTGTTAAGAGATTCACATGAGCTTTCAGAACACACATAGGCTCAAAGTGAACGGATGGGCAAACAATATTCCATGCAAATGAAAACCAAAAGAGAGTAGGGGTAGCTATACTTTCCACCAGGAAAAAAAAAAAAACAAAAAACAAAAAAACAAAAACAAAACAAAAAAAACCACACTTTAAGACAAAAAAAAAGGTCACTATACAATGATAAAATCGTCAACTCATTAAGAAGATGAAACAATTGTAATTACGTATGTGCCCCATATCAGAGAACCTAAATATAATAAATACTAACAGATTTGAAGTGTTAAGTAGACAACAATACTTCAGTAGTAGGCGACTTTAATTCTGCACTTTCTGTAATGAACAAATCGGCCAGACAGAAAAATCAACAAGCAAACATTGAACTTTAATCAACCTTTAGACCAAATGGACCTAGAAGACATATATAGAACATTCCACCCAACAGCAATAGAATACACATTCTTCTCAAGTGCACATCGACATTCTCCACAATAGATTATGTAATAGGTGACAAAACAAGTCTTAGCAAATTTAAGAAGACTGAAATCATAGCAAGTATCCAACCAGAGCAATTATGCAAGAAAAAGAAATAAATACACCCAGATTAGAAAGGAAAAAGTTGAACTGTCTCTATTCAGGGAAGATATTATATATAGAAAATAGTAAGAATGCACAAAAAAAGTAATTCAGCTTACATATTAACTCCAAAAAATGGACAGTACAAGAACATGTAAAAATCAGTTATATTTCCACATACTTGCACTGAAGAATCTGAAAATGAAGTTAAGAAAGTGGTTTTATTTATAATAGTGTGAAAAGGATTAAGTTGTTAGAAGTAGATTTGAGAAAAAACTAAAATGTGTACACTGAGAACTACAGAATACATAGATTTATAGATAAATTCAAAAATATCATCTCCCTATTTTGGAAAACTTAATATTCTTAAAATGCTCCCAAGTGGTCTATAGATTCACCACAACCCCTATCATAATCTCACCTGGCTGTTTTGTAGAAATTTACAAGCTTACCCTAAAATTAGTAAGGCAATACAAAAAGGCCCAATTTAAGAATTTACTATAAGGGTACAGTAATCAAGACATTTTGGTACTGGCATACTGACAGACATACAGATCAATGGAATAGAATCAAGAGTCTAGAAATAAGCCCGCATGTATAATAGTCAATTGATTTTTACAAGGGTGCCAAGACAACACAAAGGGGGAAAGAATAGCTTTTTAATAAGTGATTCTGGGAGAAGTGGATATCCACATGTAAAATAATGAAGTTGGACTCCCAGCTTATGCCATATGCAAAAATTAACTCAACTTATGTTAAAGACCTAAACTATAAGAGCTGTAACTATTTAACTCTTAGAAGAAACTATAAAACTCTTTGTGACTTGAGTAAGGCAACAATTCTAGAGGACATCTGACTTGATCAAAATTACAAACTTTTGTGCTTTAAAGGACATGATCAAGAAAGTGAAAAAAAAAAGCCATATAATGGGAAAAAATATTTGCAAATACTCTAACTGCTCATGATCTACCATCCCAAATATTTGAAGAACTCTTAATAAGAACTCAATGATAAAAAGACAACCCAATTTAAAAATGAGCCAATTACCTGAATACACATTTTACCGAGTAAGATATACAAGCCATTAAACATGTAGAAAAGATGATCGGTATCATTAGTCATTAGGGAAATACAAATCAAAGCTACAACAACACTTCACACACACTAACATGGCTATAATAATCATATAATGAAACAGAAAATAACAGGTTAGTGAACATGTGCAGAAATTAGATCCCTCAAACATTTCTGGTAGGAATGTAAAGTGGTACATCCATTGTGGAAGATGGTTTGGTATCTCCTCAGAGTTAAATATGGAGTTACCATGTGACTCAGCCATGCCATTTCCAGGTATATACTCAAAAGAACTGAAAACAAGTGTTCACAGAAAAAAATGTTTACACAAATGTTCATAACACCATTATTCATAATAGCGCAAAAGTAGAAACCACCCAAGTATTCAACTGATAAAACATGGTACCACCTCAAAATGGAGTATTATCCAACCATAAAAAGGAATTTAATTCTAGTACATGATACAGCAATGAGTGGACCTTGAAAATACTATGGTAAGTGAAAGCAGTCATAAAAGACCACACACCACAGGATTCTGTTTATATGAAATATCTACAATAGGCAAATCTACAGAGACAAAGTGTAGACAGGTCTGCATAAGACAGGAGGAGGACTGGATAGGAAATGACTGCTAATTTGGGGTGATAAAGATATTCTGGAATTTAACTTAATTACCATTAAAGATAATGGCAATGTCTGTACAATTTTAAGAACATACTGAAAACCACTGATTTGAACACTTTAAACTATCCAATTTTATATTGTGTGAATTAGATCTCAATTTAAAACATGAGTAATTGTGTTTCAGTAGCAATCTTTCTGAATCCTATGACGCAAACTTTGCTTCCCATACAGTTTAGATTTCTAATTCTCCCAAAGCCCTTTCTCTAGGAACTTTGACTTGGAAATTGGTATGCTTCACAGAGGTGACAGCGTTAAACAGTAAAAATAAAAATGGTGAGATAACCACAGAGGAGGAAAAGAAATAAGGAACCCATTTCAGACAGTAAAAGACAGCAGGAATTGCCACAAATGAACATGTTCCACGGCCATGCACAGATTCTTTAAAGTTCTCCACAGTAGCACATTCCTTCAATATGACAGCATCTCACAGTTCATGTCTGTTTTAGTGAAATAAGTACACTGTTCAGTCTATTTTGAAATTATATAATAACTTTTTCTAGGAGATGCCTAAAGCCTTTCTTTGGGAATCCTGTCTGGCTCTAAGTGAAATATAACAGTGGACCTTCTGAAGTGAAACACACTCCCCGTGCATAGATCTGTCTTGGGGGTGTTTGGCTTATGCTGCCTTCTGGTATGGAGGTCGGGGGTGTGGTCACAGCTCTGTGAGAAGAGGGCAGGGTCTTCCCCGAGGGGCACACATCCAAGATGGGTATTTGGATGGAAAATGTGAACTTGGAAGATGTGTCTCAGACAGGAAATGGGATGAGGTTGTTTTCTCAATCTGTCTCACCCCCATATGTTTGGAATTGGGAAGTCTAAATAAACACATGTCAAAGATACTTCTTAGAACAATCAAAATAATGACACCTCCAGGGGCACCTGGGTGGCTCACTAGGTTAAGTGTCTGACTCTTGATTTAAGCTCCTGTCATGATCTCAGGGTTGCAAGATGGAACCCTGCACTGGGCTGCCTGCTCAGCCAGGAGTCTGCTTGAGATTCTCTCTTTCCCTCTCCCTCTGCCCCTCCCCACCCCACACTCTCTCCCTCAAATAAGTCTTTTAAAAAAATGACACCTACTGTTAATTTTATAAGTAAATTGTTCTAGTGGCTATGTTGAGTAATTTTTCTTATACTAGATTAGTTCCTCCAGTAACTGGGTAAGATCCAGTAACTGCGCCTCCACTTTGCAGATAAACACACAGAAATGTGCGCCAGAAACAAACACAGACACTCTCGCCCCACCCAACTTTTTTTTTTTCTTTTTTAAACTATTTTTCTACTACCTTCTTCTCTCAGCCATTCATTCACATAGGATTCTTTCTCAGCTTGTCTTGCCCACTGGGAAACAGTTACTCTCAAACTGTGATGCCTCAGGAAGCTGCTCCCTGACCTATTAGATCTGGGATCCTCTCCATTCTTCAGAAGTGCTTTTATGTAAAGAAATAACTTAAAGTGCAAATGTCTTTGTGAAAGCTACTGGTTTAATAAGGTGCTTAAATTACCAAGGAAAAGGACCTCCGTTTTCTTTTTAAAACATAATTAAGACTGTGTGTATTTGTTGAATCCCGAGACTGCTACTTATTAATTATGTGGCCTTGTTTGCGTTACTGATTGAACATCCCTAATTTTCCTCTTTCAACCAAAGAGACCGTGACTTGTGAGAGCAGCAAATTGGGATCTCGAAGAGCTGTTTCAGGGATAAAATATATAAATGTAGGTTAAACTTTTGGAATGGCGCTTGGTAAAGAGGTAGTCTTCAAAAACCTGTGCATTCTTACTGAGAAACCCAGAAATGAAGACTGCTGGAGAGCATCAAGCATTGAGCCTGGCTCCGACTTTTTACCCGGCTCCGGCCCTTTCTCTCCACCTTGCTAGTAAAATAACTTCCTGTCACTCGTGTCTTCTTTTCTGAATACCCAGCAGAGGTCTCAGGTTTGGACCCAGACAGAAACCAACAGGTCATGGAAAATTCTTTTGAAAAACCACTTTTGACTAGTTTGGGAGTACTCCTTCTTCCAAGGTTCAGCTTCACACCAATTGGCCAGCAGCTACTACAGCTGAGGAGGCTATTTATTCTTTGAAATTGAGGTTTCTTTATTTGACCTGAGCAGCTGTCCTCTTTCTTTGAAGCGAGTTTGCTGTTTCAAACCCAATTTTTCTTATTTGAGGATAAGGACCAATAACCCAGTAGAAGCTATAAAGACATGGACTTTCACAGACCTTTCACAGAAGATAAAACATACAGGAGAAAAACAGATGAAAAGGTATTCAGCCACATGTGTTCAGCCATAGTGACCAGGGTGATGCAAATCAAGGCCAGGATGAGAGGTCATTTTCTATCAATTTTATTGGTAAAAGTAAGAAATCTGATACTGGTCCAAACAAGATGGCTTAAATTTATGTCTCCCTGTTCTTCTGTGCTAAGTACAACTATAATCTCTGGTACTCATGCCCAAAACAGACAAACCCAAAACACAAGTCTTAAAGGTAGAGAAGACCCCAGAAATAGAGGGGAAACGTGACTTCAAAGTGCTTTACAACTCTCCCATCCAACAGGAAAAGGTTACTCAGGCCTGGCATTTCCTGACCTCCTAACCTACAGTAGCACAATGCCCATTCCCACACACCACTCAACGAGCAGAAATCACACCAAAACACTGTGCGAAAATGGCAGCAGTGGCATGGGGGCCTACTAGGGTCCCTACTAACACCACGGAGCTAGAGGAATCGTTCTCCTTTATTTGACTACTCTTCCACCCAAGACACTGCATACTCGAGATACACCAGCAAGGGGAACCCTGCTACAAGCAACATGGCTCACTACCACAGAAACATCAAGATGGTGGCTGGGTTGGGGGTGTGTGGGGGGGAACAAAAGCTTATTCATGATCATCCACCCCTAGTCTTCCTATTGTCGAGGCCACAGGGTTAATCCTTTTAGAACATTCCAACTATCGGTGCAAAGGGTTAATGGCCAGGACCCATGAGTTACCAGCATCCAAACCACACTGAGTTCAGACCAGTGGCTACCATGGTCCAATCCTGTTTCTGTCCGGATGGTGTCTATGTTGGGATAAAGAGTGACTGCAGTCCACATGGACAGACTACCCTGACTGGATCCATCTCTACACCAAGCACCAGTAGGAATAACCCTATCTCCCTCTCCATCTCGGCTCTTTCACACAGCCTGTACCCACTTCTGGGATTTGCCAGTCTCCCCCAGATCAGCAATGGATTGCCCAACATCATAACTATCTTGTCCCACCAATGGGCTCATAGTGGATATCAGTGTCCAGTACCAAGTGCCTGGGGATGGGCTGGAGTATCTTGGATTTCAGTGCTGCAGTGAATGGGGCCCAATCAGGGAATTCTAAGACAGGGGTATAAATTGCCTAATTCCCCACTAAGAATTTACTGTACCTCCTTTATAGATTTCCTGGGTCCCAGGAAGGTTCTCTTCATTGGGCAAAGCCTCCTTGCAGGCTAGAATAATCCCATCTATAAGGGAATGAGTATCTTGAACCCCTGAGCACCTTGCAGGAGCTGCTGGAGGGCAGGATGTGTGGTGATGTTGCTTATTTTCTCTGCCCCTCCCCCCACATCCCGTAGCCACACTAACCTTGCCTGGATACTTTCCATGGCCTTTTGCTCAAACTTGGCAGCTCCACCGATGAGCTCAATGGGAGTATGTTCTCTCATGAGCATTTCCCGGATTTGGGGCTACCCCAATGGCTGGACTGTTGAACTTTGCTTTATGTTAGGGATCAAACTGCCGGGGGGTGTTTTGTACATTTCACCATCAGTCACTGCAGCATCCTCCTCTCTGCTCTCACTTTCCTAGGGATTCCACCTCTTTAGAGTCCCAATCACGCTTTCTCACAAGTGCTCAGATCTTAATCCATAACCACCTGCACCCTTCCAGCCTTACAAAACAGCATGTGAACGTCTCCAATTTATTGCTCTCCCTTCTTCTCCACCAGCCCCAAAGCTAGCAGAGTAGTGGACGCCCACGGGTCCCTAATCTCCACTCTTCTTCCAAGCTGGGCTCCAGCCTCTAGTTGGGCATCAGTAATGAGCCCAACTGCCCACAGCTGAGAGCAGCCCACGGCACTGCCATGCACTTCCCTTCTCTGTTGCTGCAGGTTCTGTGTAATTCCTCAAACGAGTACATTAGACCAGCTGGCATTGGGGGGGGGGGTGTCCCTGCACTCACGTGGTCCACAAACACCTAACATATGGGCCACCCCTCCAGACAAATTGCTTCATAGCCAACTTGAGATTTCCCCGGTACACACAAGGCAGGAAGAAGCCAAAGAAAAAGGGAGGCTACTCCAGACTGGCAGGGAGCAGGTTTAATAAACAAGGGAACTTACTTACAAGGCTTGTCTTGGGCAGCTGCAAGATGAATAGATCTCCACACCAGCTTGTCTGAATCTTACAAGTTTATATAAAAACCTTAACGGGGTCTAGTCATGGACATAGAGCAGACGTACTCAACACAACAGTCCTACCGCAAGGCAGCGTCCTTGAGGAAGCTTCTAGCGTGGGGAAGGCAAGCGGAAGGCACATTTGAAGGGAAGGGGAGGGGATGAGGAGATTCTGATTGGCCTGGTTCAGTTCATGGGTCAGCCAGAGGTCACCTCCTCTCAATGACCTCCTCCAACAGCTTCTCCTCTTTCAAGAAAACGACTGTTAACCCTGAGTTCCAGAGCAGGTGAAATTCCTTTAGGAATGAAGGAGAAAGAAAGACTTTCCCAGACTAAGGAAAATTAAAAGAATGTGTTGCTAGCAAACCTATCCTTAAAGAATGTTTAAAGGAAAAAATTTAAAGAGAAAGAAGATAATAAAATAAGGAATCTTGGAGCATCTGGCAAGATGGGGAAAAAAAAACAATGAAAACAAGAAGAAATACAAGTCTTCCAATATATTATCCTTCTCCTGGGACTTATAGATCATATTTGATAACTGAAACAAAATTATAACAACACTTGATATTCAAAACAATGATATTTAAAAGTAAGGCAGGCAAAAGGATCCAAACAAAAGTAAGCTTTGCACACTTCACACAAAGTGGTAAAATGTTGATAGCAATAGACTATTATGTCCCTTAGATACTGTAATAACCAAAATAACCAGAACAACAAAGAAAACTATATGCCAAAAAACATACTCCAAAATACCATAATATATCAAGATGAAATTGTATAAAAACGTGCAAGTAACCCATCAGAAAGTAAAACATAACAACCATAACTATGTGTGTGCCAGAGAACCTCAAACAACATGAAGCAAAAATGACAGATTGAAAAGAAGAGTAACAAATCCACATTTATAGTTAAGAATTCAACACCTCCCTCTCAGCAACTGAAAGAAGTAGAGAGAAAATCAGCAAATCCCATAAACACTTAAGTTTTTTAATTTGTAAGTTAAAGACTCTTGAAAAAGAAATTTCTAGGTCCAGAAGCCTTCACTGAAGAATTTTTTCAAATATTTAAAGAATAATTTACTCAAAATTTATATAATCTCTTCCAGATGATAAAAGTGTGGGGCACATTTCTCAAATAGAACAGTTATCACTCTGATACCAAAACCTGAAAAAGACAGTACAAAAAAGAGAACTATAGACTAATATCTCCCATGATCTTTGATTCCAAAAACCTCAACAAATTATTAAATTTAATCAAAAATGCATAAAAAGAATTATATACCATGGACCAGTGGGGCTTATTTCAGGCTTGCAAGACTGGATCATCACTGGAGCATCACCGGCCTAAAAAAAATACAATTACATGATCTTATCAATTGATTCAGAAAAAGCATTTGACAGTTAAAAAAAATGAATGAATAAATAAATAAAGCATTTTTATTTCTGATTTTTAAAACTTTCAGCAAGTTTATAAGAGAAATTATGTCAATATAAGAAAGAACATTCACAAGAGACTTACAGGTAACTTTATACTTAAGGGTGAAAGACTGAGTGCTTTCCATTTCCCAAATTGGGAATAACACAAGTATGTCTACTCTCATCACTGTTATTAAATATAATACTGGCAGTTCTAGCTATTTCAATAAGGCAAGCAAAAGATATAAAAGGTATACATATTGAAAAGGAATAAATAAAATTATCCTTATTTGCAAATATCATGATTCTATATGAAGAACATCCCAGGGCACTGGGGTGGCTCAGTCAGTTAAGCATCCAACTCTTGATTTTGGCTCAGGTCATCATTTCAGGGTTGTGAGATCAAACCCCACATGGGGCTTTGTGCTGGGTGTGGAGCCTGCTTAAGATTCTCTCTCTCCCTCTTCTTCTGCCCCTCCCCTCCCTTAAAAAAAATCCCAAGGAATCTACAAAATGACTGCTAGAACTTATAAGCATGTTCAGCAAGGTCACAGGATACAAGATCAATACACAGAAATCAATTGCATTTCTGTATACTAACAATGATCTTGTATGACCAAAATTAAAAATATAGTACCATTTACAATTACCCCAGAGAAAATGAAATGTTGGGTATGAAGTTAACAAAACATGTATAAGATCTGTATGCTGAAAATTGCAAAATGCTGATGAAAGAAATCAAAGAAAACATAAAAAATGGAGAGATACTGCATCCATGGATTGGAAGACTCACATAGTAAAGATGTTAATTCTCCCCAAAATGACCTATAGGTTTAATACAAGTCCTATCACAACTCTAGCAAGGTTTTTTGCAGACATAAGCAACTTTATTTTGGAAAAGGGTTTAGGACTTTCTTAAAAATAATAAATAAATAAACAACAACTACAAAAGACTAAGCATGCAGCTACCACAGGACCAAAACTGTACATTTAGACAATTATCCCAGAAAAATAAAAACTCGGTCACACAAAAATCAGTGAGTGAATGGCTAAACAAACTGTGGTAAATCCATACCATGGACTATTACTCAGCAATAAACCAGAATAAAGTACTGACGAATATAGTAACTTGAATATCTAGGGAATTACATTGAGTGAAAAAAGCCATTCCTAAAATTATACATGCTGTATAATTCCATTTACATAACACTTTTTTAAAAGGCTAAATTTTAGAAATGGAGATGAGATTACTGGTTGCTAGGGATTAGAGATGGTATGGTGGGGTGGTGAGTTTGGTTATAAAAGCAAAAGGGCAGCAAGAAATCCTCTGGGCAATGGGACTGTTCTGTATCTTGACTGTGGTGTTGGATACCTGGAACCTCCCATGAAATCCAATTGCTTAGGACTAAATACACATACAAATGAGTGTAAGTAAAATCGGGAAATTGAATAAGTTGAATGGGTTGCAACAATGTCGGTGCCATGTTTGTGATGTTGTAACATTTTGCAAGATGTTAACACCAGAGGAAACTGATTAAAAGGTACATACAATCTCTGTATATTTCGTATCACAGCATTGTAATCTAGGATTATCTCAAAATAGGCAGTTTGACTGAAAAAGTGACTTTATTATTTCCCCTGATTTTATGGATTGTCTGTTCCACATGTCAGCTGGGGAAGCTATCATGTGGGGCTCAACTGAGGAGAAATGGTAAAGATGCTAACCACGTGGCTGACAGGTGATGCTGGCTTTTGTCTAGGATCTCAACTAAGAATGTTTACAGTGGCACCTCGGTTTTCCATCACATGCCTTCTCCTTGTGGCCTGGGCTTCTCACATAATTGTAACTAGCTTCTAAGAGTCCCTAGAGTGAAAGCTGCTGTGTCTTCAGTGATTTAGGTTTGGAATTAGCCCAGTGTCACTTTTGCTGCATCCTATTAATTTCAGTGAGTTTCAGATTCTGCCCAGATTCTTTGGGAAAACATAAATTGTCCTTTCCACTACTTCATGTTGTTCCCATTGAGTTATACTCAATGGGAGTATATACAAGTGATGTGTGCACTCGGGCTAGTGTATTCAGCAGCAGTCGTCAAGGAACTAGAGGTAGAAGTCATCATATAAGTTCTTGTCCAAACTAGGCAATTTTGGGAAATGGAAGTCAGCAATACATATATTTAAAGAAAATACATGATAATTACATGACATGACAGAGGTGTTAACTAAGGCCTATGGTAGTAATCATAGGGCAACATATAAATGTATTAAATTAACGCACTGTATACCTTAAACTTACCCAATACTATAAAGTGATTACATCTCAATAAAACACAAGCAAAATATTTATTCTTGGTACAAATCCATGCACTGTAATCAGTTTCTTAGCCAAAATGGGCTCTAATATAGTTTCATTATTTTTTATTTTTTCACAAAATTGTCTACAATTTTCTTCAACATTGCATTTTATGACTAATATAGGTGAAATTGTGAACCTTAAAAATTTATTTTCCCTTTGTGCCATATTTTAATTAACAAAAGTATCTATTTGCAGGTATTGAAATACCAAGTAAGCTCAAGTAAAAGTCCACTGAATACAAAATAATCTTGATTCTATTTTCTTTTTCTACCATCAAGTATACATATGTTCGCGTTTACCTTTCCATTTCTCATACATACTATATTTATATCTCTTTTGTAAATGATAGGTACTATATTCACTTTAGTTGATCTTAGTTTTTTGGTTTTATTTAATGTAATATATCCTAGCAATCACTCTGCAGTAGGAGAGGAGATGTCCCACATTCTTTTCTATAGCAGCATGTGCTCCATTGTGTGGATACAAACCAATATTAATGTAAATTTTGCTTTGGTTCATCTGCTATTGTGAATAGTACAAATATTACAATAATGAATGAATGAAATATTATAATAATGAATGAATGAAATATTATAATAATGAATTTTATAACCCTGTGAATACACTATTTTGTAACTTTGCTCATGTTTTTTAGGAGTACAGAAGTGGAATTGTTTGGTCAAAGGGTAAATGAACATGTAATTTTGTTAGGTATTTCCCAATTCCCCTTCATAGGGCATTTCACTGTTTTTTATTTCACCAGAAACATATAAGAATGCTCCTATCTTCACTAGATACTGAAAATCTTATACGTGAGAAAAAGTAACTCAATGTCATTTTCACTTTTATGTTTATGAACAATATTGAACATTTTTTAAATGGTTAAGCATCTTATTTTTTCTGTCTACTCTCTAGTCTTTTCTTCCATTATGTTGTTTGTATTTTTCTTTGCTCTATTTTAGAAATTTTTAATATATTAGGAATATTAATTCTTTAATTTTTTAGAATTTCCTAACATATCTTCCCAATTTCTAGAATTTTTCCTAGTATACAGTGTATTGTGGGGAAAAAATCCAATTGTATCATTTTCCATGGGTTTATCTAATTATCTCAAAATATTTATGAAGCAAGATAGCTTTCTCTAATGTCTTGAGATGCAGTCTTTATTGTAAATTTCCATGTAAACTTGGATCTATCTGCTTTCTGTTTTTTTTCCATTTAACTGTCTATAAGTGTACCAATACCATACTTTCTGTTGACCCTCTTTTTCAGGGTGTTCACAGAAACTATTGTTTGCTTTTTGTATCAAATGAATTTGAAATGAATATACATGCTCCTTTACTGGGTTTGTGTTAACATGATAAATTTAACTCAGGGAAAACTGACATTTTCACAAGGTAAAATTTTCTGCCTAAGTAAATGGTGTTTCCTCCTTTTTGTTTAAATCTATTTTTGTGTCTTTCAGGAATATTTTGGATTTTTATTTTTATCACATGGGTTTTAGATATTTTTTTAAATACCTAACCTATGTATTTTCCATTCATCATTAATTTAGACTTTACTACTGTATCTTCGAACTGATTTTTTATATTAATAGATAAAAGGTATTACTTCTTCTATGTTGGTTGTACAATCTGCTTTACTAAAAGCTCTTAACATTTGTAGTGTATTTCCCAATAATTAATTATTTTCTGGATTTTGTTCAGTATATAATAATATTGTTTTACATCTTTCTTTAGATTATTATTCTCTTAATTACAGAACAAAATTGCAGAATTTCAGAAATAAATCGGCCTTGCACACTGTTTGCATTACCATTAAAATCTCCAGTTATTTTCTAGTTTTGGCAAGGATAAATTTCAATATCTTTCTGCTTGCAAGCTTTGTTTCAAGTAATCCAACTTTGTTGAAAGTTTTCAGAGCTAAAATTGCTTGATTCTTTGTTAAGTAAATACTTTGATGAAAAGATTTCAAAAAATAATTTTACTAAAATGCAAAAAAAAATAGAGGATTCATTTACAGAAGAATTCAATACTGTTTTAGAATACATAGGTTGATTTTAAAAATAGTTCAAATATGACTGATCATGGACAACAGACAGAATAAACACTAACATGCTTTGTATTAAACCTCGGTTTTATATAAGCATCTGTAAGATCTTTGACAAATGTATCTCCTAGCTTGATAAAATATTACAGTTTGACTGGCTATAAATATGAATGTACTTTTTACAGGTCAATAGATATCATCTCACTCTCTTATTTGTATCTTTATTCTGTAAAAATTATTACTTTTATTATCAATATATAAATCTATGTCTTAAATAATCTGTGTGGTCAAAAGAAACGTTGAGGATGAAGGTAAACAAAATTACTTTAGAAGAACAGTCCTTTGGTTTAAATGAAAAGGCATTTTTATAGAGTGAGATGCAAATGAACCTTTTGCGACTGCAAGTATTAAACTGTCATCTTTCTTAAAATAACTACTAACTTTGAATTAGATATTGCTGCTTCTTCAGCATATCTGTGTCTTGTGGTTTCCATGAGGTCAACGATAACACTGCAACAACCCAATGGTTGATGGTAAATTTCAACGAGCATATGGTACAAGTTATAAGTTCATCACCAATTTTCCTAAGAAAGAGAAATTCAGCACTTAGTTTCTCATCAGGCATGAACTTTCTTAGCTCACTCTTGCTAAAACAATTTATTCAAATAAAAACACATATCAAAATAAAGAAATAGTTGTAGACTTTACAACAGATACTAACACCACTGAACAAGAGACTCCAGATAAGTATCTGTATACTTTATCCCAGGACTTCTGGGCCTTTACAGTCTACACACACTTCAAGTCTATCTAATTTATAATTCCCATGTATACCACTGCTCCAATCTCCCAGGGGCTTTGTAGAGTTAGGCCTTTCTTAGGCTACAACTCAGTCATGATACTACAAAGTGGGTACACTCCTAAGTATTGGCTTTGAATATTTTTTCTACTTACTTCTTTTTTTTTAAATTTTATTTATTTATTTGAGAGAGAGAGAGGGTGAGAGAAGGAGAGAGCATGAGAGGGGGAAGGTCAGAGGGAGAAGCAGTCTCCTCGCTGAGCAGGGAGCCTGATGCAGGGCTCTATCTCAGGACCTGAGCAGAAGGCAGATGCCTAACCGACTGAGCCACCAGGCGCCCCATTCCTACCAACTTCTGAGATCTGATGGAGGCATTCATTCCCATAAAGAAATCACTCCTGTTTGAATGCACTTTGTTTTATCAGTGAAGCTCTGCATTCTGTCCTTGAAAGGGAGGGAGGTGTTAATTATATTTTTCCTGAAATGGTCAGCCCAAGAGAGGTCTTAGAAATGGTTGATAGTTGTGTTTTAGAGTTAACTGTATGTTCAAATGAGATCTTTTCACCTGCATCTCTCTTTACATGCATCTGATACACTGGCAAGGAAAACATGGCAAAAACTGAAAGTAAATAGTAGAGATGCTTCCCACTCAAGTCAGCTTAATTTTATATATCGATTAATGGTAATACTTTTTAAAGGTGAAAAATGCAGGACAAATGTTAAACTGAAAAGAATGCCATGATAATGGGCATAAGCCAAGATGACCTGGGAAAACAGAAATTATGGTCACTTTTCCTATAGGGGGCAATTCATGCTCCACATAAAATGAACATCTTCCCTCCGATACTTCATTTTCCTCCAGACCAATAAATTAATCTCACAATCTCCTTCCTTGTATTTCCTTCCTATGAAAATTATAGCATAAAACAGGGGTACAGTTTAATAATTTTTGTTTATGTACTGAGACTGAAAATATCATGCCAAAACTCAGTGCTTTACTACACAGGTTATTTCAAAGCTAGTTAACACTGAAGTGGCAGGTACCAAGGAGAGCTGTGGTCCCCAAAGCACTTGCTTATTAAAACTACTCACCACGGGCGCCTGGGTGGCTCAGTGGGTTAAATCCTCTGCTTTCGGCTCAGGTCATGATCTCAGGGTCCTGGGATCGAGGCCCGCATCGGGCTCTCTGCTCAGCGGGGAGCCTGCTTCCCCCTCTCTCTCTGCCTGTCTCTGCCTCCTTGTGATCTCTCTCCTGCTGTGAAATAAATAAATAAAATCTTTAAAAAAAAATGTTTAAAAAAATAAAACTACTCACCAGGGCACCTGGGTGGCTCAGTAGGTTAAGTATCTGCCTTCAGCTCAGGTCACGATCCCAGAGACCTGGGATCGAGCAGCATATCCAGTTCCCTGCTTATCAGGGAGTCTGCTTCTCCCTCTCCCTCTGTATGCTGCTCCTGCTTGTGCTATCTTTCTCTATGTCAAATAAATAAATAAAAATCTTAAAAAACAAAACAAAACAAAAGAAAACAAAACCAAAAATCTACTCCCCTCATTTTTGTTTTGTTTCATTAAGCTATATATGGAAAATAAAATAAACTTAATAGCAATGACACCTTGTTGTAAAATATAGTTCCATTTCTTGTTGGGGCTTTAAAAATAAGCCAAAAAAAAAAGCAAAACAAAATGACTGGCCCTGAAAAACAGAAGACTATTTTACCAGTTATAGAAATACTCATTTTTAGGGGCGCCTGGGTGGCTTGGTTCGTGAAGCAGCCAGCTCTTGGTTTCAGCTCAGGTCGTGACCTCAAGGTCCTGGGATAGAGCCCCATATCAGGCTTCCGGCTCAGCGGGGAGCCTGTTTTACAGTCTCTCTCTCCCTCTTCTCCTGCCCTTCCCTCTACTCATACAAGTCCTCTTTCTCTCTCTCTCTCTCTCTCTCTCTCTCTCAAAACAAATACACCTTTAAAATTAAAAAAAGGGATTTTCATCTTTGTAAATTAAAAAACAAACCAAGAAACAAACACATCAGCCAACAAAATGTGGCTTTTGGCAAAAGGGCAGCAGGTGGCACATTTTCATTTCCTGGGGTATTTTTTTTCTGGATAGTCTGTCCCTGATTTAAAACTTGTTACTAATATTTTGACACATTTTAACATAAGTGCTTCAGGAACCTCAAAGTTGCCACTATGTATAAAGTTACTTTTACAGAAATCAGTTAAGAAGAAAAAGCAGGCTCCCTGGGATAATGCTATATGACTTCTGTTATTTTGAGGATGTATTTTTTTTCTCTTGATCACTAGACATTTCTGGAAATAGAAAACAATAATAGTATTAAACAAGCTACATTACTAATTACTACCAGGAATGATTCTTTATTATCTTAAAAATAATATATTGCAAAGATGGCGGGTCAAATTCTTGTGGATCTTACACCACTGCATTTAAGGCCTAAAAGAAATGTTGAATTAGAATTTTTTTTCTCATTTCCAATTTACATGAAATCCATCAACTGCATCAACCCTAACCTGGGTGTCCCTAACTTTACCATCATTGGCATCATAAACATCCCCATGTATAATGGGCTCCCAAAATATGTTCATTCTAAAAAATCAAAATTATATGATGAGACTGGACTTCACAGTCTCAAATTTCTGCACTAGTTTTCCTATCCTCACTCTAAAAAAATGATGACCCAGTCATAAATAGATTTTTTTTTCCAATGTGCTTTATAAACTGGCTCAGTACCCAGGTCATTCTATAAAAGTGTATTTATATCATATTGTACCTGAAGTACACTACCAAAAAGCCTACAACTTTATGAAATAATACACTTCATTTCTGGAAAAAGACAAACATATCTGGAAAAATATTTTTCAAGTTCCAATGCAGAAATGTAGGCATAGATCTGCCTCATCTACAGTAGATAGGGGGCTAGAAGTGATTACAAGTAAGAAAGGTCAGGACTTTGCCAGTCCAAGGGAGGTTTGCACACCAATAGGATGAGCACCATCTGGGAGCTTGTTAGAAATGAATCTCAATCTCTGCCCTAGATTTACAGAATCTGATTCTGCATTTTAGCAAGCTTCTCAAGTGAATTCTATGCAGAGTTTGAGAAGCACTAGTATAGAAGGTCAGCCCTAACCCACTTAAACCTACTTTCCCTCTCTTCTGAGTGGCCTTCCAAATATCTGGTTTCTTTTATTTCAGCAAATATTTCCAGTGAATGATCTGGTTCTCCATTTCCCTTAGCCACCAGTAGTTGCCAATTACCAAGGTTGTTCTTATCCTTGGTCCTCAATAAATAGAATGTTATCTTGTAAAAATTCCCCCTCTTCCTACCCCTAAAGAAATCATACAGCACTTTGGAGTTTTTCTGAAGGTTTATATTTTCATGATGATGGAAAAAACACAATAAAGAAGATATTTTCTAGGTCTTTAACGTATTCTTTCTTTCCTTCATCACTTTCCATCCACCATTCCCTTCCCTTTCCTTTCTGTTTTCCTTCCTTCCTTCATCTCTCTCTCCTTTCCCCCCTCCCTCCTTCCTTCTCTTCCCCACTTCCTTGAAATCTAACTCACCTACATTTAGAAAAACAGCTGGGTTAATTTGTCCCTGGCATTCAATTACAGAAATAAGGGCCGAGAAAACAATTGGAGAAGAGTATTTGGTATAAGAAATGGGAGCAGGAAGTAAGGAGATACTCCAGAGTCCCCTTGGCAGCCTGTACACCAGCAGGATAAAACAGCTCATTTCTCTATCTCTTCCCTTTCCCTTCACCATTACCAGATGTCACCCTGTACCCATCACCCTGGGCTAATCCTGGGGTATGATAAAAAGCTGGACTCGTGAGAAAGAAGATGTGATACTGCTTCAAGAGATAAAGGCCTAGGATGGATGAGAAGGGTACCACAGAATGAAAACTGATACCAGCTGTGTTTGAATGGAAACGAAGTCCTTATGAAGAGAGGCTGTGAGTTATCTACGTGATTGACTGGTTCTGTGTAGTCATTTATTTAAAGCCTACCAGTTGATCAAAGATGGTTGATCTATTTATTACCATGAACAATGAACCATCCCTGGCATAGAACGTTTTGAAGACAGTACCTTGTAGTGGGCCATTCAGAGGCCAGATTTAATTTTCCAGCAAAGATCCTGAAACACTAGTAGTTACTACCCAAGTGAGCTTAACATTGATTACTGATTTCCGTCATTGAAAAAATATATATATATATATATTTAAAAACTAGGGCTCAAGCAGAATATAGGTCAGATCCCTTTAGATTTAGCTTAGAAAATTATGTTTGTACATTTAAGTAAGCACAAACAAAATACAGGTTCAATTCTAGTTCAAACAGGGTCACTAAATGTTGGCTTTGGTTTTCTAATTTGCAGGTTTAGTACACATTTCAAAAAAAATTTCCAGAGTTCAGCAAATTATTGTGGTCCATCCCAGTTTTTGACTCATGTTTCAGTACAATTACAGTTCCTGTTTAATACCCAGGGGTGGTGGCATATTGTAGAGGGTGGTTTATTTTTGTTATCTTGGTTTGGCATACATTCTCATCCACAACATGACACCATTGTTTTCCTTCTCACTAGTCTCCTGGTTAATCCAAAGTATCTAAACAGAAATCTAAAGGTCCCTGTGTTTGCCAAAACAAATTAGAGTCTTACATTTGTCAGGTAACAAAACATCAAAGATTGGCATAATGCTTGGATTTTTGTCCTGACTGTGTTTTTCCTCCCAGAGATCCCACGAGGCAAACATTCCCAACTGAAGTTGTCAGATGTTAAAAGCTTAGAATGTCATTTTTGAGCATGGAGACCTGAATGTGTTGAGCAAATACCTAAATGCACCTTAACAAATACCATTCACACAGATTCATCTGGACCCACCTTATCAGCTTGTGATTTGGTTGCCCTTCTCCCTTTTAAACTCCTGGCAACTCTAATTTTGTTTTGTCCACAAACTCTGCTGTTTGCTTTCCACCTGCTCCAACCTAATTTCTGCTGGACTTGATTTAATGTCTAACATCAATCAGTCCTTCCCAAAGGCATGCCTTTACCATATGCATTGCATTATGTGTGAAGCTATATCATTCTTAAGCTTTCTATCCCTCCCCACTGTCAGGCTCACTACTTAGGTCTCCGATAGTACCCTCCCCACCAATTTTTTCCTCTTACTTGACCAACTTACTCAATGTTCCAGTCTCTACACAATGTCAACTCTTCAGAGAAGCTTTTGCTAACTCTTTCTCAAGTGGCTTACTTACTTTGTGATTTGCTTCCATTTCATCTTGAAATAGTCATACTGAATCTCTTATAATAGTGTTGTAATCACGAGTACTATGATTCCATCTGAAAGGTTCTTAAATAATGAGACTCTTTCACTTACCGCCCTATCCCCAGATCTTAGTACTGTAGTTTTCCCAAGAGTGATTCCCAGACCAAAAGCAAGAGCCTCACCTAGGAAACCTCACCTGAAGAAATGAGAATTATTGTTAGAAGATTATTAAAGGTTGGTTGAACGAATACATGAATCGGGTTCAATATTAGGATATTAAAGCCCTGTTTACTCCTGTAAATAGCTGGGCAATGATACCTGTAGCCAGTATATAGGAAGAAGCAGAGAGAGTGCTCCTTGAACATAAGGGGAAAAATAACAGTCCTCTAAATATTATTCAAAGATACACAATAAAGAGAATATGTGTTAATTAGAGGTGTAGCAGGTCAGCAATAGACGTGTAAAACAAAGAGACACAAACTTGGGCAATGATCATCCAAACTCTATCCAAGGAAGGCACCATTTTGACCAATGAATTTGAGCCACTGAAGTCCCACTGGGAAGTCTATTACTTTCAGAGATTATCTCAAACTGAGGCATGTCATTAACTATTCATAGCATATTACTGCCTTTCTGTGTTCTGACAATTTTTATTTTATCTTCTCATGCATATCTATGTACTGGAGACAGGTTACCCAGCCCACTTGACTACTGCAAATGGAAGCCATCTCTCAGATGTCACCTTTCTCTGCTGAGTGGGCAAGTCAAAGTTTGTTGGCACTATTCTTTTGCCTTGTACTCTAAGAAGGTTTTTTGTCATGCTTATCTTCCTAACAATCCTGAGATGAGTACTGCCATTATCTCTATTATCTCGTAGATGAGGAAACTGAGGATCAAAAGAGGTTAAGTAAGATGCCCAAACTGCACAGCAAAAAAGTGGGCGATCCAGGACTTGAACGTAGACCAAGAAAGGAATGGAACTCATGAGTAAAGTGGAAGTGAGATGGGCAAGGGGGAATACTAAGTTCGAAATGTCACTGAATTTAGGAACTTGTGATAGAAACTTAAGTAAAGGCAACAAGAGAGCAAGAAAAACCTGCATGTTGAAGAGTTTCCTACACTTAAGTGGACCATAGGAAACTTAAGCTGTTTTCTTCTTCAGTTTTTAAACCTAATTTGCCCTTGAGGTGACCAGAGTTTGTTCATTTGAAATAAAGGGGAAGGCTGCACCTGTGATTTCCAATGGTAGTGGTATCACCTTGAAGAAGTGTTTGGGAAATGCTGAATGACATTTTTTTTAAAGATTTTACTTATTTATTTGGGAGAGAGTGCACACACGAGAGAGCATGAGAGGGGAGAAGGTCAGAGGGAGAAGCAGAGTCCCCATGGAGACGGGAGCCCAATGTGGGACTTGATCCTGGGAGTCCGGGATCATGACCTGAGCGGAAGGCAGTCACTCAACCAACTGAGCCACCCAGGCGCCCTGAATGACATTTTTGTTGCCAGAATGCTCAGCACACTTGGCATTTAGTAGGAGGAATCATCCATATTGCATGTTGGGCAGAGCCACACAACAAAAGCTTCCCACATTCTCTACACAAATTTCAGTGATCTCTAGATATTCTTGTAGGTAAAAATCCAGTCTCTGACTCTCTGAGCATAGAGTCTAATGTAGCCTTCTTCAAAGGAATACTGTGCACAGCGGTTCGCCATTTTCAAAGAATTATATCATCTGAGAATATGCCAATCATTATGAACTCACCCCAACCAATAGCACCATTGTTTCAGTCAATATTTGTATGCACCGTGATTCTCAGTGTAAGAACAAGCATCTGACTAGAGTCATTAGGTTTTCCTGTCTGGTTGCGCTGAGGAAAAAAAGCATAATATTTTTATTATGAATTTATTTTTCTTTTTACATTATACTTAGGGTATTAACATATATACAACTATGTTGAAGCTAGATTAAATTACCTAAGAATTTTATTTTAGGGTGATAA
Organism: Ailurus styani; assembly: GCA_002007465.1. Taxonomy (NCBI): domain Eukaryota; kingdom Metazoa; phylum Chordata; class Mammalia; order Carnivora; family Ailuridae; genus Ailurus; species Ailurus styani. The sequence goes on along the minus strand of LNAC01000391.1, from coordinate 1,444,503 downwards.
AATACGTGTTTTTAAATTGGGGCATTAGTTCTCATGGGGTTGAAAACCTATCTATAAAATACTCTGAGAGAAACCATTACACACAGCAAGTGTCTTCCCATAATTGTTATTGTTCAACCATAATTTTAAACAAATAACACACGGAAAAAGGTGACTCTGCAAAAGAAAAAAAAAGGCATTTCTATATGAAGACATAAAATTATACCCTCTAGTATTTATTGGTCAAAAAAATTCACTTTGGAATTGAGATTTTTATTTGCGAGGATTAGAATTATTTTTCCTATAGTTCACATTCAGTCCATGGATACTTTGTTTATAATCAAAAGAAATTTTAATCTGGCAACCCACCAGACTTGAGACTGAGAGTTTACTTGAAACCTAACCACTTAAACTCTCAGAATTCCATGTGTACCCTTCCAAAACACAGAGGTTTCAATTTTTATACAGGCCTCCATTTAGCAAAGTGAAATCAAAGTAATTCTTGTATGGTAAAAGACAAATTACAATGTGTAAGGGAGAACTCCACTCTTTAGATCTGCAAGTTCTCTAACTGCAGGCTCAGGGAAAATTCTCTGATGGACTTTGACAGGACAGCCTCTTCCCCAGTATCAGAAGCAAACGGAGGATTTACTTAACATTTTGGAGTCCTGATGAAAATGGCTTCATTTCTTTCGTCGTGCATATTTATTACCCTTCAGATCACTGCTTTGTAGTGCCAACATGTGTCTCTGCCACAGGATGGAGTACAGGAAATTCTTGTTCTAAAACAGATGATGAGGAAAAATCAGACAGCATTTGAAACAAGAACATGAAGATGAACAAGACCTTCCAAAATGACATATCACTGAAAGCAGAGTAAAATAACACCAACACGGCTGATTGCTGAAAGGGGAATTACATCAGATAAGAACACCCATGAGAAAGTAAAAGAGTAAATGCAGCAAAACATTTCTGGAAAGTTTGGGAAGTCTGCATCCTCAAACCAGGCTGCACAGTCCACTTACCTAGGGATCTTTGAAAACTACCAACACCTGGTCCCTAATCCCAGGATTCTGATACAAAAGGTCCGGGGCGGGGCCTTGATGTCAGTATAACCTCCCCGGGTGGCCCTAATGTTCAACCAGGTTTAAGAACCACTGACAGACAATGCATCAGTATCTCTGTGGTTCGGCCAGAAAGAACCTATGGGAGATTAGTACTAATCTGAGCATTTCCCTCCACCGGCTATAATTTTGCTGCATGTACTTGCATCTCAGTGACCACTTTTACAATAGTGATGGTCTTTGCTCCTTCCTTCCTTTCTTTCAACTAGTATATTTATTAAGTGTTTAATAAATCACGGTGGTTAATAAATCAAAGCACAGTCACGGTGCTAGGCACTGGGGAAATAAAATCTAACAAGTCCTACTCTCTGGCCCTGAGATGCTTACAATCTAAAGTTCTTAGGAAGGGACAGAGATGTTCCAGGCTATACTGTGCAAAATTATATATTAAGTCACTACACATAGTGAAGCACTCCATCAAAAATAACAAATCTATCACATTTTTGTCAGGAGAACTGTAAGTTTCTGTACTTTGGCTCTTATTATCTTCATAATGTATCTTGATTGGCATTTGCTTCGTTTTAGCCTGAATTTATGATAGTTCCCGACAAAGAAGGAAATGTCTCATACCTAACAAAAGAAAAACTTAGTGTCTGTGTCCGTGACATTTAGAAAGTAATTTAGTGTTATCTCAAGATTCTCATAGGTAGATGCAGACTTGTTCCCTTTAATTTGAAATGGAAAGTCACTTCATGTGCTCTTAAAAAAGGAATTAGCCTTAGATCTTGACCAAGGCTATATTCTATATATTAGTACAATGCCCAGATCATTTAGGAATAGTTATTTTACTTCATAAATGGACACCTGTGCCTCTTTTCTCAATCAGCGCTTTCTAATTTTATTATTTAAAATATAATAAAATATTATTTTCTAATTTACATACTTTCCACAAATATGGAACTTCTTTGAAATTAAAAACAGAAGACATTTCAATTATCTTGATTGTTGTGATGGTATCACAAGCGTTTGCATATGTCCAAACCCATCAAACTGTACATATTAAATATGTTTGGTTTTTGTATATCAATAAAGCTGTTAAAAACAAACAAAACAGAAAATGATGAAAATCATACATAAAGGCTGTGATGTCACTGGAAATATTTTTAAAACTGAATCTAGGATGGGGTAGAAACAGAGGTATACCATGGATAAGAAGACAGATTTCTTTAAGAACCATATGAAGATCAGTAAGAAAAGCTGAGTACTCTCAGCCCTTGGAACTATACTCTCTTAAATTTGCTACGAGGATCAGAACAAGCATTTTCACCTGGGACCATTATTCTGTTATGTTCTCAGGTACTGGAGCAGAGCTAAGGTCACTGGGCACCAACTGCTGACCCAACTGCACCCAGCTATGCCCTAAACGAAATTCTACAATAATAGGAAGACTATAAATACCCTGCTCAGTGCCCCCACAAACTTTAAAAATTATTTATCTCATCAGTTTAAAATGTCTGAACCCTCCCTTTAATGTATTTTCTCTTATATATAGTTACATGCATGCATATATAACAAAGCATATAAAACATAAAAATTCATACAGAAATGTAAAAGAATGAGATAAAAACTTAATATAAATAAGAGTTTTATTTTATTTTCCTTATGCACTCCTATAGATCTTTTGTAATCTCTACATTGGATACCATTACTCTATTTCTGAGGCCATAATGGTTAGGGTCAGATGGAAGGAGCTAACAAAGGCTAACTCCTTCCTTTTTAGACAAAACTGAATTTTAAAATTTTAAGGAAATTATTTTATTAATATTCCAAGGATCAAAACCATAGAACAAACTTAACTTCCTAATACCAATATTTATTATAGTCTAGTCCTGGACCTCTGAATTTTCATTCTTATTTTCATTCTGCTTTATATTGCTCTTAATTAATATTTCCCTTAGTATGGGCTCAGTTGGTCAAGCATCTGACTGTTGGTTTCAGCTCAGGTCATGATCTCACGGTCTTGAGATTGAGCCCCATGTTGGGCTCCCCTGCTCAGCCAGGAATCGGCTTGAGATTGTCTCCCTCTCCCTCTGCCCCTCCCCCTGCTCATGCTCACTCACTCTCTTTCTCTCTCTCTCTAAAATAAATAAGTAAATCTTTTTAAAAAACATTTCTCTTAGTATGAAAATAAATTGATGTTTGCTTGATCTTGGTAAAGAGCTAGAGATTATTTTTATTGATAGATAAGGAGAGAGTTTTGATGATATTATCATACATAGTAGAAGTCCTTGACTAGAACCTCACTGTCAGATTGTCAGATTGTCGGCAAATTAAGAGGGGCTGACTGAGGTTTCTCATATGTAGGTGGATCACTAATCTTCAAGTCATAAATATTTAGCTATAAATGTTTAAATGTCTTCATCTGTAAGACATTTACACAGCCAGATCCATAACTTTTACACCAGTCTTGTCTTCTAGTATTCTCTGACATTTGTTTCAAGAGAAGTTAAGGGCGCCTGGGTGGCTCAGTGGGTTAATGCCTCTGCTTTCGGCTCAGGTCATGATCTCAGGGTCCTGGGATCGAGGCCCGCATCGGGCTCCCTGCTCGGCGGGGAGCCTGCTTCCCCCTCTCTCTCTCTGCCTGCCTCTCTGCCTCCTTGTGACCTCTCTCCCTCTGTGAAATAAATAAATAAAATCTTTAAAAAAAAAAAAAAAAGAGAAGTTAAAACCACACGATTCAATACAACAAAAGCATGACTTCTTTGATTTTTTTCCTTTGTTACTGTTTTATTGCAATTTCAGTTGCAGAAAGTGGAATTACTAACACACTTAGGATACGACACTCTCATTTTTCTACTTCAGCATTTTCCTTTTCTTTGCTACCTTAAGCCCCAAACCCCTTTTCCATTTTCCTTCTCTAAATATATATTCACTCTACTTTGTTTGACATCTTGGATATACTTAAAAAATACATAGCAGTGATTTGTGTTTGCATGTGTTTTCTTTTGTAAATTATGTAGTGTCTAGCTTTATTTCTTCTTAAAAAATTAACCAGTTCCCCTCAAACTAAGCAATTTGTCACTAAACCAGTGGTTCTCAAGATTTTTGTTTTCAGCAAGCCTTTATACCTTTCAATTGATGAAACTAAAAATCATTTGTCTATGTGGGTTATATCTATTGATATTTTTACTACTGGGGTGCCTGGGTGGCTCAGTTAGTTAAGCCTCTACCTTTGGCTCAGATCGTGATCTTGGAATCCTGGGATCAAGCCCCACGTTGGGCTCTGTACTCGGCGGGGAGCCTGCTTCTGGTTCTCCTTCCCCACCTCCCTTCCCCCCGCCCGCCCCTGCTCGTGCTGTTTCTCTCACTTACTCTCTCTCTCAAATAAATAAAATCTTTTTAAAAATATTTATACTATTATAATTTAAAACTGAAAATAGTTATTAATTTGTAATTGATTTAGAATTAAATTTGTAATTTAAATAGTAATTAGATCTTACAGACCTTGTGAAGGAGCATCAGAGACCCCCAATGTTTCTGTGGACCACTTATCATAGTTTACCCTTTGCCACACATGTCTGGTTCTAAGCTCTCCTTTCTATTCCACTGATCTATTTATTTCTTGCCCTTTGGTTGTATAAATGAGATGAGAGAAACTATAAATTATGTAAAAGGCATGGCAGCGTACCAGAATTAAGCCCTGTGTTTCAGAAATTTTATGTGACCATTTATGATTTACCTGTTACCTCTGGAAATCAGTTCATTCACCTGTAAATCAGGAGATGAAGAAGATATTTCATAAATGCCTTCCTGCTCTCTCATTCTTTGATATAAACAAAGTCGAGCACCAGCCAACATCACAACTCACTGAACAGTGAGCCAAAAATTCATCTTGCCTTCCACCCACCAGTTGCCATTTCCTCATGAATATTAACTTATTTTCAACTTTAATGTTACTTTGCAGAGATAAGTGTTCTGAGGATTAAATAAATTAAGACATGTAAAACACTTAGAACAGGAGCTGCAAAATAAACCAGACACAGAAAGACAAATACTGTATGATCTCACTTATATGTGGAATCTAAAAAAATCAAAATCATAGACCTAGAGAGTAGCATGGTGGCTGCCAGGGGTTGGGGGTGTGGAGGAAGTGAGATGTTGGTCAAAGGGTATATCAACTTCCATTTATAAAATGAGTAAATTATGGGGATCTAATGTACAGCATGGTGATTATGGTTAACTGCACTGTATTATATACCTGAACTCTGCTAAGAAAGTAGAGCTTAAGTGTTCTCACCACACACAAACAAAATGGTAACAATGTGATGGGATGGATACACATAATTATGAATTAGAAAAACTCACCACCGCCACCGGTTGAGTATTTGGGAAAACTCCAGTGTTTCCCTCCTGTGTGTCTTTCTCCTTTACTTTTGTCAGCAGCTAGCCCACAAGACCTCATCTTTACAGTCCACCTGCTTATACTCACCAACCTTTGCCCCACCTTTTTCCTTAAGCTCTTCTTTCCAGTTTATCTCTTAACTGAGGCAGATGTAAGGTGAAACTACCCCCTCATGCAATAGCAGCTGCCATGACAAGACCTCCAGCCGGCCCAGACCACCCAAACCAGTTTGAGCTTAACCCCTGACTCCTGCCTGCACAGACAGACCATGGAGTGACCTCTAGAATACCTACAATCACATTTACCCCATTCTATTACTAAAATCTCCACCCAAGGAGGAGCCTCATTTACATAACATACAATGTATGTCTAGGCATGTTTCCTTAAGGCATTATGTGTGACCTTCTGCCTGCCTCTACATACGATAACAAGGCTTCCCTATCTAAATATTCATCCTAACCCTAAATAAAAGGAACCCATCCACCCTTACCCTGGGGAGTCATGGCTTTGGAAGCCATTTTTTTTTCGGTCTCCTTATTAGCTACAAGTATTTTTCTTTGTGCGACCTGGTGCAGTTTCTAATTCGCCAAGTACTGACCTGACGTTGGCTTACATCTTCACACTACTACCACAGTCACACAGAACCATTCTCTTCTGACACTTCCGCTCACCAACTGCGAGGGTTTTCCCCATAGCAAGCAATTCTTTGCGATTCCAGCTGAGTGTCCTGCTAATGCAGGTTAGCTGGGTCCCCAGCGCAGTCAAGAGGGTTCTTGGCTTCATGCAGGATAGAAATCAAGCATGAGCCAAGAAAGCAGAGTTTATTAAAGATATGAAGAGAGTATCAGTACAGACAGAGCATCCAGGATACTCTGAAAGGAAAAAAGAGTGCATCTTTCTTTTCCCGGGACCTGGGGTTTTTATTGAGGAATGGTGGTCTGGAGTACATGTCTTCTTAGTAATCCAGGAACAAAGATGAGCATTTAGGTGTCCCCATAAGTCACTTAAGCCTGGAACCAGGGTCTCGATGAGTCAGGGGTCTTGGAAAATGGTCATGATGACCCCACCGGGTCACTCCTTAGATGGTATCTATAGGGCTGGAAGACTCCAAGGAAATCCTTGACCTTTACAAGGGGGACATACATTATCTGTCCTATAAGGCATGTCAGGGGTATAGGTCCTAGCAAAAATAGTAGCAGGAAACGCAGGCAAAAGCAGTTTTTCATGGGGTCTCTTTAGTTTCTCTGTCTCACAGAATGGAGTTTACTCCATTCTGACACTGTATGATTGGAGATACCATCAGATCCCACAGATTAAAGGCTCAGACCCATAGCAGTGCCCTCCTTCTTCAGATCCAATCACAAGTACAGTGCTTCTGACCCATATTTCTGACACACCACACCGGCTATAGAGCTGAGGTTCCTCCGACTCCCTCCTCGGATTTGATTAATTTGTTAGCACGGCTCACAGAACTCAAGAAAACTGTTTACTTACTGTTCACCCACTTCCTGTAAAAGGCTATGAGAGGGGATACGGAGGAACATTCAGATGGAAGAGATAAGTAAGAGCAGGGACTCTCTGGGTATGCCATTCTCCCCAACCTCCATGTGTTCACCAACCCAGCAGCTCTCCTAACCCCGGCCTGTTGGGTTTCTATGAAGGCTTCAATACAGAGGAATGATTGATTAAATCACTGTCACTGGCCACTGTCAACTGATTCAACCTCTAGCCCTTCTGCTCTCCCAGAGATCTGTGTGTGGGGTTAGCAGGGACTAAGAGTTCTAACCTTCTAATCACAGGGTTGTTTCCCCTGATAACCAGCTCCCATCCTTAGGTTTACCCAAGGGCTTTCCACTAGCCAGATCATTAGCATAAGAAAAGATACCTTTATCACTGTGACAGCAGGAAATTCCAAGGATTTGGGGAGCTCCGTGCCAGGAGCAAGGTGGAGGACCAAACATGTATTTCTTATTACAAATCACAGTATCACAATTAACTTGATTGTGGTGATCATTTCACAATGTGTATGTATATGAAATCATCACATTGTACAAAAAAACACATCACATTGTACAACCTAAATATACACAATTTTTATTTGTCTATCTCATTTGTCATATCTCAATGAAGTTGGAAAAAATAATAAAATAATGTAAAATAAAAAGAACTGTAGCTGGCATACGTCATGTTCTCAGTAGATACCTGATATTGTTTTTGTTGTTATCAATGATGTCACTGTAATCACATCATTTGGAAACATCCGTTCAGGAGGGAAATAGAAAGAAAGTCCAGCTCATGAACCTCACTGTTGTGGAGTTGTGGGGCACAATGGCCAAGAAAGAATTCTCAAGACGTTGTATGATGCAGCTTAGTAAGTTTATTTAAGTAGCATGGGGACAGGACAGGACCCGTGGGCAGAAAAAGCTGCACTTTCTGCTGTATGAAGCTGGTGGTTATATGCTTAGCTGCTTGAAGGGGAAGGGACATGCAGGGAGTTTTAGATCATAAATGTCTTCGAAATTCTACTTCTAGGGCGCCTGGGTGGCTCAGTGGGTTAAAGCCGCTGCCTTCGGCTCAGGTCATGATCCCAGGGTCCTGGGATCCAGGCCCACATCCGGCTCTCTGCTCAGCAGGGAGCCGGCTTCCTCCTCTCTCCTCTCTCTCTGCCTACTTGTAATCTCTCTGTGTCAAATGAATAAATAAAATCTTTAAAAAAAA